>CAUYLG010055557.1:0-139437 GCA_963573385.1 Cacajao melanocephalus
CGCTGGCGACCCATGTGGCTCCTCCACCGGGAATCTCCCAGTCTGTGGGCAACAAAAATTCGTCTGAAAGTGCGGCGTCCACTCGCTCTCCGCGCTTTCTCTGGGAGCTGCAATCCTGAGCTGTTGTTAATCGGCCATCTTGGATCTCTCCTTATTTATCTTTTATTTAGAGACAGGGTCTCACTCTGTCACCCAGGCTGAGTGAAGTGGCACAATCGCAGCTCAGTGTAGCCTCGACCTCCTGGGCTCAAGCCATCTTCCCAGCTCAGCCTACCGAGTAGCTGGGACAACCGGTGTGCACCACCATGGCTGGCTAATTTTTGTATTTTTTTTGTAGAGACAGCCTTGCTGTGTTGCCCAGCCTGGTCTCAAACTCCTGGACTCAAGTAATCCTCCCACTTTGGCCTTCCCAGATATTGGAATTGCAGGCATGAGCCACTGTGCCTGGCCTGTAATAGTCATTTCTAGGTAATTCTAATCATTAACATAAAAGGATGCCGGGGCTGGGCACGGTGGCTCACGCCTGTAATCCCAGCACTTTGGGAGGCCGAGGCAGGTGGATCACGAGGTCAGGAGTTCAAGACCAGCCTGGCCAACATGGTGAAACCCCATCTCTACTAAAAAAACCCACAAAAATTAGCCAAGCATGGTGGTATGGGCCTGTAATCCCAGCTACTCAGGAGGTTGAGGCAGGAGAATCGCTTGAACCCCCAGGCAGAGGTTGCAGTCAACCAAGATTGTGCCATTGCGCTCCAGCCTGGGTGACAGAGCGAGACTCCATCTCAAAAAAAGAAAACGGGTGCCTTGATTAAACAGATATTTTATTAAGTCATCTCCATGGGTCAGATTGATAGGCTTCTGGTTGATTCTGCAATAATTGGTAAAATTCATCAATAATTCTTTTCAAGAGTCACTCTGTCTCTCTTCATTCATTTTATGTCGGGAGGGGTCCTCATGAAATTAGTTACTGTATAGGTCTCAACCTAGGCATTCTTTCATTGTTGCTGTGGAAACCAGCAATAAAAATCATGGGCTGAGGAAGAAAAATAATTGGTGCTGAACATCTCTGTAAAATAGATGAGAATTAAGTTGCTTTTTGTAATCTAGAATTTTTAAAAATCATGATACTTGGAACAAAGCTGAGACTCATAAGGTTCTGAACTAATTATGTAACTGAATCATTAATAGTTTTTCTTGGAAACACTGTGGAAAACAAATTACACCGCCTATAAAGGAGGGTTTCCACTGGTAGCGACATTCACAGAGCCACTGCCATCAGCACTGCAGCCTGAGCTCAGTCAGGTGCATGTTGGACACACGCCACCAGCCGGCCACTGTTTCAATAGGGACGGGAACCAGAAGGCCTTGCAGAGAGACATTGTCAGGTGAAACCAGGTCGCAGGCTGAGCAGGAGGCTGCCAGTGGTTTTTCTCATGGTTGGCTAACGGGCCATGAGGGGAGAGGCAGCCAGGGAGGCCAGTGCTGGCTGCCATCCCAGGGGGTCAGTTACTGAGATGCCCCCCTATCCCGTGCCCTGTGAGAATGGCCACTGAAAGTGGTTGTCACATGTGGGTGTTTTGTAAAGTGCATTTCTCATGTTCTTTGAAAGGATGGAACATTATGGAACGACATGGGTGCCCCGTGTCACGCCCTTTGCTGTTAGAGTCCATGGGACAGGTGGAGTCAGGGTTGGGGCTGGAAGAGAACCAAGAGGGCATTTAATCCAGTCCTGTTATGTTATTGACGGAAGAAACAGAGGCTCTGAGAGGGTGAGGGTTGGGCTGGGCTGCTCCTTGCTCAGGAATCACAGCGCTGGTCTCTGCTGGCCAGGCTTGGCTGCCTTCCACATCTCTGCAGATTTCTCCCTGATGTCTTCAGCTGCATCCTGCTTGTTTGAACAATTTTCCTTTCATAAAATACTGTGGTTAGGCAGTCACTCTGCCCTACAGTGTTGGATCTCACCCATTAAAATATGCTTCATTAATTTTTATATGATACCCATTTTTATCCCAAAGAAGAAAAACATCATTTTGTGCTTCTGTGAAACCTTTCAAGTAATTCATTTATGTTTATTTAAAAAATAAGTAAATTGTTCCTTTGTCAACCCTAAAGCCTCAAAGCTCATGGGCATCTTATGTGTTGACTCTGGCAAACCCATTTTATCTGGGTGTGAGATACAGATACATAGTGTATGGGTATTTGGTAGAATGCTGTGTCAGGTGTCTCTGACCAAGAAGAAGCTATCATTCTGCTGAAAAGTGATGTCAGGACATCAGTAATGTTGTGGATATGTTTCAGTAGTTTGGTAAAAGCTGTTGTGGAGTTGTAAAAATTAGCCTAGTATAAAGGTCCCATCTTAGGAATGTTCTATTTTTAGCCAAATCATAGGTGCTCCTGCTCTATGATAGTCCATGGCGATGTGGTGTAGGGGGTAAAGTGTGATGACGCAGGTTCAAGTGATGGAGACATGTTTTTCTTTTCTGCTCTTTTGCAGGACAGACCCACGAAGACAAACATGCGGAGTGCAGCCAAGCCCTGGAGCCCAGCCATCAGAGCAGGGGGCCATGGCCCAGACCGGGTGCGGCCCCTGCCTGCAGCCTCTTCTGGCATGAAGAGTTCTAAGTCTTCAACCTCACTGGCTTTTGAATCCCGACTCAGCAGGGTATGGACCAATATGCACAGGGCTGGGCAGGGCACCTGGATACTCTGGGTTCGGAGGATTGAAGAGGGCAGTAGGCAAACCAGTGGCCTCACGAGGCAGGGAAGGAAGCCCCCAAGGAGGGGCGCAGGAGGACCACCATGCCTGGACATGAAGGAATGGAGCTAGCGGTTGAGGGTGAGGGTGCTCTGGTATCCAGAAAGGAGGTCAACAAAGTGTTTAACACAGTCATTAAGGTCCTCTGCCCTGGGTTGCATGGATGCTCCAGGCAGTTTCACCCCCAGCACCGCCCTGGATGGGGGTTGAGGTCATGCATGATCTCTGTAGCCCCCTGCAATCCAGTTGTGGTTCTTCAAGCCCCTCTTGCTGGACCCGGCAGCAGCATGGATGCTGTCGATTACACTCTCTATCAGGGAGTGAGTTCTCCTCTGGTTTTCTCCGCCCTCCATCCCTTTGGTCTCTAAGGTTGGGTGGGCCAAGGTCACATTCCTAGACTAATCTCTTTTCTAGCTGCATTTATTTATCTACGTGAGAAGCTCATACATAGCTGCCCTAAGATGAATTCATAGACAGTAGCACCTACCTCATGCAATCCTTCAGAAAAATCAACATGATCTTCTAACTCAAAAGGGACGTATTAAATAGCATGCATTTCCACCTGCAATGCCTGAGCGCAGCTGTGCTAAAGGCCTTGAGGTGCTCCTTAAAGCACCATGGGCGTGACAGCCACATGCAGATAGATTAAAGATGCAGCTGATTCCAGTTGTCCTGTTGATGACTCAACTACAGTGAAGGCTGCGCAGAAGGAGAGACGGGATTGTTTTGAAATAGACACTCTTGGCGAAGTTCTGATCGAAACGTGGTGTAGGCTCCCCTTGTTTTATGTATTCTTGGGAAGTTTAGGTACCTTGGATCTTGGGCAAGGGGCACGTTGTTTTTATGAGTCGAATGGAGGGAGGCTGTAGGCTCGGATAATAATAAAAGGTGTTGCTCCTGTGTCAGTGCAAAGTGTGTGGGTCGTGGAGCAGTTCTATGTGCAAGATTGTCATGAGCATTTTAGGACATCTGAATTTCCCGTCCTCCTACTCATTAAATATTAGTAACATATCCAGTCATGGTGACAGCCAAAAATGGGCCCTCAGATTTTCAACACAGCCCCTGAGGGGCAGCACTGTCCCCACTGAGAACCAATGTCCCAGGTGACAGGGTCCATTCTCATGGATTTTAACACTTTAAGTGGATAACATCCAAATTTGCATCTCCAGCTGGGACTCCTCTAACTGACCTTGTGTCATTGCCCTTGGACGTCCGAAATCCCCCTCCAGTGTAACATGTCCAAAACTGAATCTCAGTGCCTACCTTCCTGTCTATCTCACACCCCCACCAAACCTGCTCCCCATGAATCTTCTCATTTGTGTAAACAGCAATTCCATTCTTTTAGTTGCCCAGGCCAGAGCCAGCGGCATCACCCTCGAACCCTCCTTTTCTCACATCCCGTAGTCCCTCAGTGAAATGACATCACTTCTACCCTAAAAATATGAATTAACTCTGGCTGGGCACGGTGGCTCATGCCTGTAATCCCAGCAATTTGGGAGGCCGAGGTGGGCGCATCACCTGAGGTCAGAAGTTCAAGACCAGCCTGACCAACATGGAGAAACCCCATCACTACTAAACATATAAAATTAGCCAGGTGTGGTGACGCATGCCTGTAATCACAGCTACTCAGGAGGCTGAGGCAGGAGAATTGCTTGAACCCTGGATATGGAGGTTGTGGTGAGCCGAGATTGCGCCGTCGTGCTCTAGCCTGGGTGTCAAGAGCGAAACTCCATCTCAAAACAAAACAAAAAAATATGTGTTAACCCAACCAATTCCCACAGCCTCCCTTGTGACCAGTTGGGTTATGCCACCACCCTTCTGTGTCCTGGTCCTGGTCCTTGAAACATGTGAGTCATGTCACTTCTCTGCTTAAACCCTCTAGTGGCTCTCCCTATTCACTCAGAGTGAAAAGCAAAGTCCTTAAAATGGCCAGTGATGCCCTCAAGGCCCAACACGGCCCCCTCCCTCTCTGATGTGGCCTCGCTCCTCTATGCCTTGGCTCCTGGAGCTCCAGCCACATGGCCTGCCGGTGTCTGGTGACAGCCGTCTCCGTTATACCAGGCGCACTCCTGCGGCAGTGTGTTTGCGTTTGCTGCTCCCTGGGCCTGGAAGGCACCGATACCTCTGCAGGAAGTGCCCTTGACCTCCATCCTCCTCCTCCTCCTGCCTTGTTTTCCCTCTCAGCTCTTGATGCCATTGTACACACCTACTTATTTAGGGTCTGTCTTCCCACTGGTGGAAAGTAAGCCCCCTCAGGGCAGGGACTATATGCTTTCTTTTTTGTCCTCAGCTCTGTCCCTAGTGCTTAGAAGAGCACCTGCTACCAGGTAGGCACTCAGTATTTATTGAATGATGAGCACACCTGCTTTCTGGTGGACTGATGGAACAGGAGGAGCTTGGGGGCGTGGGGCCGGCCTGAGTTGGAATCCTGGCTCAGCCACTTTTCTACTGTGAAGCTGCAGGCAAGCTGTGTAGCGGCTTTGAGCTTGTGCTTCCTTGTCTTTGAGATGAAGGTAACACCTTTGCCACAAGGAGTACATGTAGGTAAAGCATCCTACATGTAATTTTATTATTCTATTATCCTGGATTCAACCATCATTTCCATTATTTTTGTTTTTATTTTCTTCAACCCAATAGCACATTTTAAACTTAGAGTTTTATGTTTATTATTATTTTTTTCTATATCCAATAAGCAACATACAAATTTAGACTTTTAAATGAATACATACATTCCACAATAACAGACGATTAGTGCTTATGGAATATGGAAATATTTTTAAAAGCAGTGTTTAAAATAAGGCCTCGGCCAGGCAGGGGTGGCTCACACCTATAATCCCAGCACTTTGGGAAGCTGAGGTGGGTGGATCACCTGAGGTCAGGAGTCCAAGACCAGCCTGACCAACATAGTGAAACCCTGTCTCTACTAAAAATAAATAAATAAATAAATATATATATATATATATATATATATATACACACACACACACACACACACACAAATTAGCCTTAGCTGGGCATGGTGGCATATGCCTGTAGTCCTAGCTATTTGGGAGGCTGAGACAGGAGAATTGCTTGAACCTGGGAGGCAGAGGTTGCAGTGAGCTGAGATCACGCCACTGCACTCCAGCCTGGGTGACAGAGTGAGACTCTGTCTCAATAAAATCAAATAAAATAAGGCCTGAAGCATAGAAGTGTTTCCGAAAGACAATGAATGAGATGCTGGCCACTTCTGTCATCAATAGGTTCATGTTTTGGAAACTTGTTCCACAGGGGAAGTATCGGGGAGAAGCAAATATAGTCATTCCTTGGTATACTTGAAGGATTGGTTCCAGGACCCACTGTGGATACCAAAATCCATGGATGCTCAAGTCCCTGATATAAAGGGTGTTTGCACATAGCCTACACACATCCTGCTGAATACTTTAAGTCATCTCTAGATTGCCTATAATACCTCATACAATGTAACTGCCGTATACATAGTTGTTATATCATTTTAAATTTTTTATTGTTGCATTGTTAATTTTTTAAATTAATTTTTAAAATAACTTTTCTGCACTTGGTACTGTGCACATATTAGGGGCCTTCTGCTCTCCTTCCTGATTCCTGTCCTCTCCAGACCTGATTCTGTGAAGGAGAATGATAGGGCTTGAGGGAAGGAGCAGCAGAGAGAAATGTACCCCACCTGGCCCTTTCCAGCCCTTGTTCTGTTCCTCTGATTTGACCTTCTTCTTTCCACCTATGGTATGGGAAGAAGAAAAAGACTATAAAAGAATTCGGAGAAGAGAAGAGAAAAAGAGGACATGGTGGTGGACAAAAAACTAAGTAATCCCCCCCCCCCAATATTTTACTGTGAGAATATACAAGCACACAGGGAGGTTCTGCAGTAGTACAGGGGATCCTACAGCAGACAGCAGGGACCACCACCTAGATTCTACAGTCGGCATCTCACTATATTTGCTTTATAGAATGGATAGATAGGGTTTCACTGGTCAAAGCAGGAAAACTGAGACAAATCCACCCAAAGTAGAATTAAATACCTGACTTTCTTTTTTTAATTTTAATTTTTATAAAATTTTACTTTTAAGTTCTGGAATACACGTGCAGAACGTACAGGTTTGTTACATAGGTAAACATGTGACATGGTGGTTTGCTGCACCTTTCAAACGGTCATCTAGGTTTGAAGCCCCGCCTGCATTAGCTGTTTGTCCTAATGTTGGCCCTCGCCTTGCCCCCAGCCCACCAACAGACTTGGGTTTGTGATGTTCCCCTCCCTGTGTCCATGTGTTCTCATTGTTCAACTCCCACTTATGAATGAGAACATGTGGTGTTTGGTTTTCTGTTCCTGTGTTAGTTTGCTGAGAACAATGGCTTCTAGCTTCATCCATGTCCCTAAAAAGGACATGAATTCATCCTTTTTTATGGCTGCATAGTATTCCTTGGTGTATATGTGCCACATTTTCTTTATCCAGTCTTATCATTGATGGACATTTCTGTTGGTTCCAAGTTTTTGCTATTGTAAATCATTCTGCAGTAAACATATGTGTACATGTGTCTTTATAATAGAATGATTTATATTCCTTTGGGTATATACCCAGTAATGGGATTGCTAGGTCAAATGGTATTTCAGGTTATAGGTCCTTGAGGAATCACCACACTGTCTTCAATAATGATGGAACTAATTTACACTCCCATAGGAACACAGTGTGAAAGTGTTCCTCTTTCTCCACAGCCTCACCAGCATCTGTTGTTCTTTTTTTTAAAGGGATGATCACCATTCTATCTGGCGTGAGATGGTATCTCATTGTGGTTTTGATTTGCATTTCTCTAATGACCACTGGTGATGAGCGTTTTTCATGTGTTTGTTGGCTGCATAAATGTCTCCTTTTGAGAAGTGTCTAAATACCTGAGTTTCAATATTGGCCTGAACTGAAGGAGCAGTGAAAGAAAGCAGGGTGGGAGATGGGGGCATGGAAGCTCAGGGAGGGCGCAGACACTCCTATAAATCCTCCTTGTGGTATCCGAGCACAGCCCAGAAAGAAGAGTACCTGCAGTGCTCTGGTTGACGAAGGCTGCCCATCCTGGCCATTTGTGAGGCCCAGGTCTATTAGTCAGGGTTTTCTTGGTTGCGATGATGAAACATTGGCTTGAGCTTGCTTCAGCAGAAAAGGAATGTGCTGAGCAGATCCTCAGGCTCCCATGTCACTAGGGGGACACAGGTGCATTTTAACAAACCCTTCCCGTGACTCTGATGTCTGCTTCAGTTTGAGAAGCACTGTCTAACCGTAACATGTTACCCACCACTAACAACCAGATTATGTTATGTCTGTTGATTTTAGAGCTATGGATTCTTTTCAGCATCTTTGTGGAATTGAGAGGAATTTCTTAGTTACGTTAATCTGTGAGGTAGTTAAACTTTTTCCTTTTATACGCTTTCTTATACAGGTGGTTGGCAGTTTAAATATCAGTGAAACTGTTAGTGAAGATACTTACTAGGCAGCAAAGCAACGCCGAAGTGCACACTTTCATAGGATCTTCTAGAGCAGCCAGAAATCTCAAGTGGTGCTGTGGCCAGGAAACAACCAAAAATGCAGTGGTGAATAGAGAAAGAGCGAGAATTAGTAACTGACACTGGTAGCTTTCCCTTTGATGTTGCATCCAAAAAACAATGACAGAGTAAGAGTAGCTTCCTTCAGCTGTTTGTTTTGAAGGACCTGTGGGATCAGTTTTTTGTCTTTATGTCCTACCCCCAGGAAACCTTCTAAGCTACTAGTCTTTTTCAAATGGAATTCCTTGTGGAAGGTGCAGGGGAGATGAAGTGCTCCCTTTGAAAGCTTTGCTGCTACCCAAACTCCAGGCCATATGGGAGGGAGTTGGCACAGCATGGCCTGCAGCACATCATACTTATCCAGTTGCCTGGGAAGGAGAAAACCACATCTACCCACAGTGCAGAGTCAGATCCCACAGTCTAAGAGGAGACAGAGTCAGCTGGGTGTGGCTGGCTCACAAAATGCAGCACAATAGCTGAGTAAAATGTATATTATCCCTAGCTGTGCCTGGTGCATCACAGGCAGGCACATTATACATTTTTACTGGCTATTGTTCTTGGATGAATTTACCAGAAGAAGAGCCTGAGGTTTAGGGAGGTTAATGACTTGCTTGATGTTCTGTTGTACCCTCTGGATCCTCACTGCATTGCATTCATCTTTTCCTAAAAACACTTCCCCCCTTCCTCCTCCTCCTTGCCTTAATTTGAATTTAGCTTTTATAAGATAACAATAGTAAAAGCAATAATGATTTTCATTTGTTATTGTTATAGCTGGTATCTGTTGAATGCATACCGTGTCAGACACTGTTATCCGAAGCACATTACGTGGCTAACTTGTTTAATCCTCAGAGCAACTCTCTGCAGTGGGTACCATGATTATACTTACTTTTTAGGTGAGGAAACCAAAGCACAGAGAGGTGACATGATTTGCCCAAGGTCACACAGCTAAGCACTGGCAGAGCCAGGATTCACACCCAGGTGGTCTGTATTTTGAGCCCTTGGCCACTAAACTGTGCTGCCATGTGGCATGGCTTTTGTCCCAACTCCTGTGACGTAGGGTGGGAGCCTCCTGGCTCCTGTTGGTCTTCAGCCTGATGGTGCTGTGGAAAACACCCACCCCTCCAGAATGCCTCATCGCCCTCTGCCTGAGAAAAACTGAATCATGATCTCTTCGGCGAGGTCTTTGGACTCCCCCAGCCCCTCCTGAGCTTTCTCTACATTCGTTTCTCTGCAGCTTAATGCTGTCCTCAGTGTGTCCTGCGTGGTTGTATGGGAGCCTCCTCTGTAGGTGGTTAACTCCGAGCGGCAGGGTCTCCTGATTCACTTTGACATTCAAGCCATATACAGAGTGTACAGATCTACTAAGTGGACATGGGCTAAAGATGTACGTCCAGCTTCTAGTGGGTTTTTGGTAAAGCTTAGCTGAATTATGGTGTCCAGGATGGAAGGGACAGGAATGGAGAAGCCACAGTCCCGACAGAAGCAGCCCTGGCACCGTGAAAAGAAGAGTGGGAAGTTTTTGGAGCCGTTTCTTCTGCCAGTCTTCCCCTCCCTCTCCCACATACATGTGGAGAGCTACTGCAGGCTCCCTAGGAGCACGGCATCCCAGGAGGAGTGCTCCCCCACCCCCAGGGCCTCTGCATCGCCTGCCCACTTCCTCCTGGCACTGAAATCTGGACTTGTATCTCACTGCAGGATTCACTGAAAGGCTGATGGATGGCTGGAGTCCCCTTCAGCCTTTACAGCTCACATACTAGGTGGCCCCATGTTCTAAGGGCTCTTTCGCTGTGGGTGAGGTGGCTGGAGGAGAAGGGGAGAGCAGAAGGTGGGCAAGGAAGGGAGCCGCGCCCTCTGCTCAGGACCCACTGTTCACATTCTTTTCCCTGTGAAATGCTGCTTCATCCAGGCCCTAGGTTATGAGTAGTGGCATTTCCATGTTTGCGGAATGAATTTAAATCTGTTTTAGGATCAGTAGTCAAAAATCAGTGTGTTTGAAGTGGAGGTTACGATCAGTTGGTTAGTACGATATTTGGCAATTACCACAGGGCCCTTAATGGTGCAGTTTTTCTGATGTGAGGAGGGTGAAGAAACACTATGTGTACTAAACAGAAGCGGTGATGAGTACAGTCAGTGCAGGATCGTGAAGGCGTCAGCACATTCCTTCTTCAACTAATCACCCCAGAGAGCGTGGGGAATTTTTGTATTCTCTGCCATTTGTGCTCTGAGTACATGTGCACAATATGCAGTGACACTGATCAATAAATTCTTTAAGCCTAATAAGCATACATATGTAGTCTCAGCAATGAAGACATATGTGGGGAGAAGGATCTTAGGTGATTCAAATTCTTCTCTTTTGTGGGTGGGCACAGTGTCTCATGCCTGTAATCCCAGCACTTTGGGAGGCCAAGGCGGGTGGCTCACCTGGAGTCAGGAGTTCGAGACCAGTCTGGCCAACATGGAGAAACTCCGCCTCTACTAAAAATATAAAAACTAGCTAGGTGTGGTAGCATGTGCCTGTAATCCTAGCTACTCGGGAGGCTGAGGCAGGAGAATTTCTCAAATCCAGGAGGCGAAGGTTGCAGTGAGCCAACCACTGCACTCCAGCCTGGGTGATAAAGTGAGACTCTGTTTAAAAAAAAACAAAAATGCTTATCTTGTGGAGGTAAGGAAACGGAGCCTCTAGATCATACTTTCCCAGGGCCCCATGGCTCACAAATTGCCTGATTCCTAATACAGTGTAATACTTCATGGCCTCCTTCCAAAGTTTTATTTGTAAATCTAAAAATCTAAAGATGCTTCTGTGGCTACCAGCCTGGAGAACCACCATGGAGGGGCACTAGGAAAACAGCTGCAATGATGAGGATGAAGATGATGATGAGAGCTGCCAACATTTATGTTCTTAATCAAATGCTTTAAATTCTTAACTAAGGGCACAATCCTAAAGGTATACCAATTGCTCTGTCTCTCTCTCTCTTTTTTTTTTTTGGATTGCAGTGATGCGATCATGGCTCACTGCAGCCTTGAACTCAAGCGATCCTCCCACCTCTGCCTCCTGAGTAGTGGGGACAACAGGCATGCACCACCACACCCTACTAATTTTTTAAAAAGGTTATTTGTAGAAATGGAGTCTTACTGTGTTCCTCAGGCTGGTCTTGAACTCCAGACCTCAGTGATTCTCTTGCCTTGGCCTCAAAATGTTTTCTCCATTTTAGAATTGAGGAACCACAGCATCGGTCCCTGGGTCACACAGGTAGGAAGAAGTAGCATCCGGGGCTGCCTCCTGCCTGTGTGATTGCTGGGAACCTCCTATGTAGAGATCCCAGTTGCCAAGTCCTCTTTCACATCTCCCACTCCCTCCCTACCCTTGAAAACGAAAACAAACCCTGAGAAACAGCACTTACTAACTGCTAACTCCCCACCAGAGGCCCTCCAGCCCTGAGCCTGGTGCAGCAGCTACCTGTGTGTTCTCCTGTCACTGCTACCGCTTCACCCCTGTTCTTATCATTACTGGCGCCCTCTGTTGCCTTGCCAGGTCCTCTTGTAGTGCCCCAAAGGTAAAACTCCCACTGCTTGCCCACTGCTGTCCTGTGCTGTCTCCAGCTGTCATCTCACCAAGACCTTAAGTCCCAGGAACCAACCCCTTGTGGAAGGGGGCAGGGCAAGCTTTACCTACGCTGCTCTGGGGTGGTGGCTGGGGGTGGAGGCTGTGGTGGGGTATCCAAGGGGGTTTCACTTCTGTTCCCAGTAGGAGCGCTCTCATCTGTTGGATTTCCCAGTTTATTCTAGGTTGCAGAGGAGTCCTTCCTCTCTTGGCCTTTGCCGTAGAGTTTGATAATTCTGTACTTTGAGTCAGACTTGCAGATTTTAATGTCAGAGAACCAGATAGGGGAAAAGCAGAACCCAATATTTATGGCTTGCATTATTGCTAAGAATTCCCTTAACCACTGTGATTTCCCTTTTTCATTTGAGATGTCATTTAGGGAGTTTTCAAAGTTTCAAACCAGAATTGATTGTCCTTTGGGGACCAGGGAGGCACCTGAGTGTGCTTCTTGGAAGAGTGAGTAATAGTTTTTCTCTCTTGAGAAAAAGCTGCCAACATTATAGGCTATGGTCATTTAATATTAAACATATATTATACAGATGACCTGATAGATGGTTTGAGAGGCTGGAGAGCTTTAGTGAAGGGATGCTTTTCACTCTGAGATGGGAAGTAGAAAGATCATTACAGAGTTCCTCTAAGAAGGGCAGTAGTGTAATTTCTGTGTCAACCTAAGTGTCATGTTTCGTCCATGATATGGTTTGGCTGTGTCCCTACCCAAATTTCATCTTGAATTGTAGCTCCCATAATTTTCACGCATCGTGGGAGGGATCTGGTGGGAGGTAATTGAATCATGCTGTTCTTGTGATAGTGAATAAGTCTCAGAGGTCTGATGGTTTTATAAAGGGGAATTCTTGCCTGCCAGGAGCAAAGCAAGATGTGACTTTGCTTCTCCTTTGCCTTCCACCATGATTGTGAGGCCTCTCTAGCCATGTGGAACTGTGACTCAACTAAACCTTTTTCCTTGATAAATTACCAAGCCTTGGGTGTGTCTTTATTAGCAGCATGTGAACAGACTAATACAGTCCAGTTGCTAAATTAGGGGACTGTGCTGTTGTTCAGAAAATGTGATCACGGGCCAGATGCAGCGGCTCATGCCTGTAATCCTAGCACTTCAGGAGGCCGAGGCAGGTGAATCACCTGAGATCGGCAGTTCGAGACCAGCCCGGGCAACATGGTGAAACCCTGTCTCTAGTAAAATTACAAAAATTAGCTGGGCGTGATAGCAGGCGCCTATAATCCCAGATACTTGGGAGGCTGAGGCATGAGAATCGCTTGAACCCGGGAGGCAGAGGTTGCAGCGAGCTGAGATCGTGCCATGGCACTCCAGCCTGGATGACAGAGTGAGACTCTGTCTCAAAAAAAAAAAGAGAAAAGAAACTGTGATCATGCTGATGTCTAGTAATTGGAGTTGCACATAAATCATCCTTTTAATATGAATTATTTGTTTTTAAAGTTAATAATTTGTTTTAAAATCTTGACCAAGATCACCTGGCTAATATTAAGACATCTACCATCAGGCTGGGAGTGAGGGCTCACACCTGTAATACCAGCATATTAGGAGACTGAGGTGGGAGGGTTGCTTGAGGCCAGGAGTTCAAGACCAGCCTGGGCAACATAGTGAAATCCCATTTTTTTTTTTTTTTTTGAGATGGAGTCTTGCTATCTCCCAGGCTACAGTGCAGTGACACAATCTTGGCTCACTGCAACCTCCGTCTCCCAGGTTCAAGTGATTCTCCTGCCTCAGCCTCCTAAGTAGCTGGGATTACAGGCATGTGCCACCACCCCCAGCTAATTTTTGTGTTTTTCCTAGAAATGGGGTTTTGCCATGTTGACCAGGCTCATCTCGAACTCCTGACCTCAGGTGATCTGCCTGCCTCGGCCTCCCAAAGAGTTAGGATTACAGGCGTGAGCCACCGCACCCGGCCATGAGATCCCATCTCTACAAAAATTTTTTTTTAATTAGCCAAGCATTGTGTGGTACACCTGTAGTCTTAGCTACTTGGGAGGCTGATTTGGGAAGATCCCTTGAGCCCGGGAGTTCAAGGCTGCAGTGAGCCTTGATTGAGCTACTGCACTCCTGCCTGGGTAACAGAGCAAGACCCTGTCTCCAAAAAAAAAAAAAAAAAAAAAAAAATTCTACCATCATCCCTCTTGTTAAAAGGCAATGGCAAGTTACTGTTTAATGAGTAGACTTTATTTGTGATGGTAAAATTCTGGAGATGAATGGTAGTTATGATTGTACAACATGGTGAATGTATTTAATGTCACCGAATTGAGCACTTAAAATGGTGAATTTTATATTATGCTTATTTTAGCACAGTAAAGTTTTAAAAATTATTTTAAAAAAAGAAAAAAAAAACCCATAAGGCTGGTATTTGCAGGAGTGGAACTAGGACTTTGCCCAAATTGCAAACTTCCTTCACTCCAATTTTCTTTTTCTGTTTTAATGAAGCACAGCATATTTACAATAAAGTCCGTAAAGTACACTAATCTTAATCTTAGCCATAAAGCTCACTGCATGTTTATATTTGTTTATACGTGTGTAATCACCACGCTGCCAGGATGTCAAACGTTCCAGCACCCCAGAACGTTTCTTTTCAGTTGTAACTCCCCGAGAGGTTTATTCTGATTTATATTACCATCATTTTATTGTGCAGTTATTAAACTTAATACAAGTGGAATCAGGCAGTATATACTCTTTTATACTCTTTTGTGTCTGCTTCTTTCACTTAGCATAATACCTGGGACAGACACCCATTTATTAGTGTGTCAGTAATTTGTTTTTTTCCTATTTGCTGTGTACTTCCCATTGCATTTACCCTTTCTGTTGAAGGTCATTTGGATTGTCCTAGTTTTGGGCTGCTATAAAAATGGTGCTGTGAACATTCTTTTGAGGGACCCATGTACTCACTTCTCTTGGGTGTGGA
The DNA here is from genome assembly GCA_963573385.1 of Cacajao melanocephalus. Taxonomy (NCBI): domain Eukaryota; kingdom Metazoa; phylum Chordata; class Mammalia; order Primates; family Pitheciidae; genus Cacajao; species Cacajao melanocephalus. The sequence continues at coordinate 14,829 of CAUYLG010055557.1, forward strand.
TCTGGGAATGGGATTGCTGAATCATAGGGGACTGCTATGCTCACTTAGGAGTCTCCTACTTTGACTTAGTGCCTTTCAGCAAATGTTTGTCCTACCCCTTTCATGACAGGGAAGAAAGTGAAGCTAGAGCAGAAGGTGTTGCTTTCTCCTGTCTTCCAGCATTAGCATTAGTAGCTACTGCCAGTTTCCAAAGCAGTTGTGCCAGTTTACACTTCCACCAGCAGGGCGTGAGCATTCAGTCAGCCTCACCAACATTTAGTATTGGTGTTTTTTCACTTTTAAGCTATGCTGGGGTGAGGGTATTTATACCCTGAAATTTAAATGATGCAAAGGTGGAAACTTTAAAAAATTGTGCAAATATTTAAACTTCTAAGTCTCAGTAAATGACCAGGATGGAGCAGGACTTTTCCCCTCTGGCCTGTGTGATGGGCGGGGCTCGCCCACTGATATGTCTGCATTGATTTGAGGGCTTTTCCATACTGTGCGCTCCAGATGTCAGATGTATTAGATCACTCTGGGCAGCTACCTTCTCCAGTCTTCTGGCACTGTTCCTCTCCAGAGCCTTCTTTCACCAAAGACTCAACAGTGGTTGAGAGAATTTAGTTGTGGTTTTCAAATTAACCTTGAATGTAATCTATCTGAGCCTGAAGTGTGGATCACTAAGGAGTCTCCTTTCTTAGACTTCAGTGCAGTTCAGCGAATGTTTGTCCGATGGCAGGGAAGAAAGCAAAGCCAGAACAGAAGGCATTGCTCTCTTCTGTCTTCCAGCCTCCAAGAAAGTTCCTTTCTCACCTTTAAACACATTTTCTGTGTGAGATCATCTACAGAATGCTTGGTGGTGACGCCATGACAGATATTCAGATTGTTTCTCTCCCACCACTTCCTCCTGGCCTATGTCATGAGCCTTTTTTTGTTGTTCTTGAATTTCTTGTGCGTTGACCTACCCTGCCTTTTGTGCATCTCATGGTTCTTTTTTCATTGGTTCCCATTCCTTTTTCCCCCTACCAGGAAAGCAGATTTGTTTTTTATTTAAAATTTTTGTTTAGAGACAAGGTCTCGCCCTGTCACCCAGGCTGGAGTGCAGTGGTGCAATCAGTTTACTGCAATCTTGAACTCCTGGGCTCAAGCAATCCTTTCGCCTCAGCCTCCTGGGTGCCACCATGCCCAGCTAATTAAAAAAAAAAAACATAGACAGGGTCTCATTGTGTTGCCCAGGGTAGTCTTGAATTTCTCAGCTCCAGCAATCCTCCCACCTCAGCCTCCCAAAATTCTGGGAGTACAGTCATGAGCCACCATGCCCAGCCAGATTTTTAAAGGCTCATTACTTGACCTGGTGGATATTCTTCACATAGTCTTACACTGTTGTTTGAAACAGTCATGGGAGATCATACTCAAACCTGTAATGAAAGAAACAGCTTTGTGTAGCTTTGTATTTTTCCACTTCACCCTGTCATGCTACTCGAAGTGCTGTTACTGTATCTTGACTGCTGGGCACAAAGCCCAGCTCCCATGCTCTGCTGGCTTATAGGCTCCTTCCCGAAAACCACCTCCTCATCCTCTCTCTTTCCCTCCAACTCTCTCAGCTCAAGAGGGCCAGCAGTGAGGACACGCTTAACAAGCCAGGAAGTGCTGCCACATCGGGGGTGGTTCGCCTGAAGAAGACCGCCACTGCTGGGGCCATCTCAGAGCTCGCCGAGAGCCGCCTAAGAAGCGGCACAGGTAGGAGGGACTGGGCAGGTGGGACCGGCAGGCCGCATGGAAGCACTTCAGTGACCCGTGACCCATCCATTCCTTCCCTCGTCAGGTGTTTCTTGAGCACTTACCCTGTGCTGGAACTGTTTTAGGCAGACGATGTAGCTGCCCACAGGGAGTTCACATCTAGTGGGGAGACCGATGACAAACCCAAGGTAACTGGGAGTGCTGTGGTTTCTCTGGTCCCTCCAGAGGTCCATTTGTCACCATGCATGTGTGAACTCCTTCTGACATCCAGGCAGGGTAGTGTATGTTCTGGGACTGTCTTGATGAAAAATGCATTAGAGGAATGAATGAACCCTGTTGATCCCTTGCAGAGGTGGATGTGTAATATTTCTACTGAGCCCTGTGGACAGCTGGAAAGAGCCTCACCCAGCATCTGTGGAAAGCTGCTCAGAGTGGCTTGGACAGCAGTAGCAGCTGGAAGCTGTGAACCTTTTCAGTGTTACTCATTTTTTGAGAATCAGGAAAGGGTTTTTCAATTATTATATTTGAGTTCAGAGCATGTGAAACATGAAATATCAAAGAATTTGTTTAATTTTCTCTTTGAGCATATAGATAATAAATCTAAGCTTTCCATGGTCTAACTCTTACAGAGCAGCCCTCAGTGTATTGCTAAATTGCCTAAGATGGGAAAAATAACTGAAATACATCATTATTAATTTTTAATGTGTTGAAGAGTAGTAAACCTACAATTTTTGTGCTGTTTTCGTAAAAGTCACGTTCAGGCTAGATCTCAAAAGGTATATTTTCATTTATTCGGTTTTCAAAGAGTTGAATCTGTGAAGACTGTATGTGGCTTTCTTTTCTTGGATGTAAGGGGAATTGCCTGGTGTTTCTATATAATGGCTTTACCATTGTAAAGACTGATATTGTACTAAACATACACACACACTTGGTTTTTAAAATACAGTAAACAAAAGTACCGCTTATTTTTATCAAGCCAGCCTAACACTGATTCCGAAAGTTAATAAAGCCGCACTAAAAAAAGACAGACTGGGAGGAGACTAGGGGCGGGGTGGGAAGGAGGACCAGCTGAGCCTCAGGTGTGGGACACAGTGCATGTGTATGGTGTGTCCCCAAGAGCAAGAAGGTGGCGAAGGGAGGTGAATCTGAGTGGGAGGAGGAAGGGGAAGGGCGGAAGGAGAAAAAGGTGGGAGGAGGACCAGGTGGGAGGGTAGCGGCTCACTCAGGACCCAGCGGGGGGTGGGCAGCGTGATGAGGCGGGTGACCCTGTTCCTGAACGGCAGCCCCAAGAACGGACAGGTGATTGCTGTATATGGAACTTTATCGGATTTGCTTTCTGTGGCCAGCAGTAAACTCGGCATAAAAGCCACCAGTGTGTATAATGGGAAAGGTGGACTGATTGATGGTGTTGTTTTGATCAGGGATGATGACGTTTTGTTTGTGTGTGAAGGAGAGCCATTTCTTGATCCTCAGACAGATTTTAAGCTGCCTGAAGGGTTGTCAAGATTCCATCCAGACTGGCGAACATTAAATGTTGGAGGGAGGTACCCTACAACTACATGGAGCACTTTAGTGAATAAAGAACCTGGCAGTATGCTGGTCCACATGTTTAAGGACAAAGGTGTCTGGGGAAATAGGCAAGATCTTAGAGGAGCTTTCTTAATTGACCGAAGTCTTGAGTACTTTGAACCCATTTTAAACTACTTGCCTCATGGACATCGCGTTGTAAATGATGGCATTGATTTATTGGGTGTGTTAGAAGAAGCAAGATTTTTTGGTATTGACTCATTGATTGAAAAGCTAGAAGTGGTAATAAAGAATTCTCAACCACTGGAGGATCATTCACCAATATCCCAAAAGGAATTTCTCCGATGTATGCTAGCAACTCCAACCAAGTCAGAACTGCGATGCCAGGGTTCGAGCTTCAGTGGTGCTAGTCTTTCTTGTTTGGACCTTCCATACATTAACTTCAAAATGGCCAATTTACTCTGCTGCAGTCCGGCACATGCACTTTGCTATGCAAATTTTGAACGAGCTGATCTCTCTGGATTAGTGCTTGACTGTGCAAATCTCCAGGGAGTCAGGATGCTCTGTTCTGATGCAGAAGGAGCATCCCTGAAACTGTGTAATTTTGAGGATCCTTCTGGTCTTAAAGCGAATTTAGAAGGTGCTAATCTGAAGGGTGTGGATATGGAAGGAAGTCAGATGACAAGAATTAACCTGAGAGTGGCTGCCTTAAAAAATGCAGAGTTGAAGATCTGTAACCTCAGCGGAACAAGTCTGGCAGGAATTGATTAAGAGAATTGTGATCTGTCTGGGTGTGATCTTCAAGAAGCCAACCTGAGAGCATCCAACGTGAAGGGAGCTATATTTGAAAAGATGCCGACACCACTACACACGTCACAAAGAGTCAGATGAGAATTTTAGGGGCTGGAGGAAGATGTACAAGATGAAAATGTTTTTCTTATCACTTTTCTTTCTCCACCCACTTAGTTGTCTAGAAGAAATAACACTGTAAGGAAATTAAAAAAAAAACATTAGAGGATTATGCTTGTTCTCAGCAGTGCATAAGGGAAAAAACTGACTTTTTTTTTCCATATTACGATTTTTAATAGAAAAGCACTCATTTAATAGATGTGGGGAAACTAGATATTGATGCCCTTTGAATGGGGCAGCAGGGTTTATCTGGTTTTATGACCAGGAATAGTATCTATTATATTTGCTTTTAAATAGGCTTGATGTGGAAATACCATCTTGGTTTGAGATGCATTTGGGGATTTTAATTTATGAAAGCACAACATATGCAATTATATTTATTGAATACCTAGATGCAGTATGGATATTTAAATTGTTAAAACTTTATGAAAACTTTGAAAAGGTTGTTCAGGTTTATAAATGCTTTAGCGATGCCTCCCCTTTTTAAATACCTGTCACACCATATGAATGTGGTGAGATCAGACTCCCTGATACTCTTTTCTGGTTCATTTTGATAATGTTTACTTTTTAGAATAAAACAGTAGCTAAATTAAAGTAATATCTAGTTCTTACTGATTGAGGCAGAATGGAAAGAAAGACATCGGTGTACATCACGGTCATTCCAAAGGTACAGCAGAACAACGAATGGAAGAAGAACTTACCTATCATTATAACACTTACAAATGAACATTTCTCAGAATTTCATCCTAGGCAAGTTTCACTCAACACCAGACCAAGCAATTCTGTCTATTTACACTATTAGCCTAGTTTTCTCACACAGTCAGCACAAGCATAGGAAGATACCAAAAAACCAAGGTGCATCAATATATTCATTTAATTCAAATATCAAATAGTTTACACAGGGCCAGCTTAGAAATAAATATTAAATCCAGATCTACTGCAGTCAAAGCTTATACAGTATGAATGAATATGATAGAGTTGCCTGTTAAAAGGCAATGTAATATAAATGCAGCTAGAACCCTAAAGTGGGGAATGAGGAATTTCAAACATACATTTGATTACAGCCACCAAAAAATATATATAAAGTAAAAATAAAGGCATTTGACTGCTCCAAGATGTAATACCAATCAGTCAGCACCTGTGATTCTTTTACTTATATTTTTTGTTTGTTTTTTTTTTAAACAAATTTTAGCCCAATTTTCTGGAGTCATTATCTCTCTGCAGCAGCAGAGGAAGGGTCTCTACCTCTCTAACCAATGACCTGGTGTCCTTACGTCTACCCCAAGAGCAGGGATATTAGCTGTGTCCAAATGGGTTCTGAATTCTACAGACTCATCAACATGAGGCAAGGAATCATTGAAAACCACTGTTGTCTCCTTTGGGAGAATGACATATCTTTAGTATTTACATAGCTTATTCTTCTGTATCTACATATGCAAAACTTTTCTTAACAGTAAAGTGTACATATGCTTAGTGGGAGGAGATCAGACCTTTACAAGTGAAGGAAAGCAACTTCAGAAATGAATTATTTTCTTTGCTTTATTATTTTTACCAAGACAGAGAAGTATTGCATTGAGAGATAATCTATTTTCATAATCAATATGTGCCTAAGTTACATTTAAGTCATTTCACTCTGTACTATATTTTCAGGAATTATAGAATGTGTTATTCATTCACTTAAAGGTAGAAATAACCTAAAACCTCTGTAGAAATAACCTAAAACTGCGGAAGGATCTGAAAGATCTAAACATGGTGTGCTTATAAACTGCAGATTTTAGATCTAATGTATACTGCATTAATAAACGATATAAAGTGTTGAAAAGAAAGACTGATCCCATCATCAAATATTAATATAAAAATTTGAAATCAAAATATTAGCACATAGGATTCAATAATAAATTAAAAGAACAGTAGTGTACATCACAACTAAGTAAATTTATGCCACCCAAGAGTGGATGAATATTAGGAAATTTTGGAATATAATCTATCACACCATTAACAGGCCAAAGAAGAAAAACTGTACAGTTATCTCTAGAGATACAGAACATACATTTGACACAGTTAACAGTCTTTCTGATTTGACAACAAACTCTTGATAGGCTGTACATGTGCAGAGACTTCTTTAATGATGTATGTGTCACAAACAAAAGCCAGCAATTCCCATTCAAGTCAAAGACAATTCAAGATTGCCCACTATCACTACTGTCATCTAAAATTTTTTGTAGATATTAACCAAGGCAGTAAGATAAGAGAGACATAGAAGTACATAAATATTGGAAATGAAGGAACAAAATGATGATTGTAATCAGATAATAACATTGTATGCTTTGAATTTCCTAAAAATTGTATCTTAGAATATCCTGAAATTCTATTAGAGACAATAAGAGTTCTGTATGTGGCAAGTTGTAGACTAATATATCAATAGCTTTCTTACCAGTGACTAATTGGAAAAAATAATAATGTAAGAAACAATTGTATTTATAAAGGAATAAAAGGGCAAAATATTTAGAAATAAATAGTGTACAAATCGATATAAAAACATCTTAAAACTCTTTTCATGGAGAAGTCTTATGTCCTTCAAAGAAGGCGTAAATAAGTGGAAGCATGTATGTGATTCTTAGATAGGAAGATTAAATATAATGAAGATTAAACTTAATTAGTACAACATATAAAATGTCATAAGGATGTCTGAATTATTCTGTGAATTCATTTTCATCTTGATTATAGTATCAGTGGGAATTTGGGAGTGGAAACATGAATAAAATCACTGGATTTTATCTAAAACCCGTTGTTCTCAATGGGGGATGATTTTGCCCCTCCAGCTCCAACCAGGGAACAATTGGCAATGTCTGGAGAATTTTTTTTTTTTTTCTTCTTTTTGGCTGTCATGACTCGGGGCTGCTACTGCCATCTAGTGGGTAGAAGCCAGAGATACCAAACATCCGAGGACGCGCAGGACCGTCCGGCAGCAGAGAATGTCCTGCCCAAAAATGTCAACAGTACTGCTGCTGAGAAACCCTGACCTAGCAGAATAAATATTCTAGAGTAACAAGGAAAATTCTGAAAATAGTAATCAGGGGATTAACCTTAGGCATCCTTGAACTGAAGAAGCGATAGGCAGCTCAGTGGAACAGTGGAGAAAGTGCAGAATACATTGGAAGGTTTAGTACAGGGGAAAGGCGGCATGTCATATCACAGTGGATAATTCACTCAACAATGTGACTGAGTAAGCATTTAGGAAAGAATAAAGCTGGATCCCTATTCCATTCCTCCCATCAAAATAAATTCTAAGAGGATTAAAGATTTAAATATTAAAAAATGAAACTGTGAAAGTACCAAGGGAAAACGTCAGAGAATTAATTTATAGTTTTGGCCTTGGAAGAGCCTTTCTAAGTAGGAACAAACACAGAAGCTATAAAGGAAAAGATGAAAAATGTACTTACATAAATATAAGAAACTTCTTTGCAAAAAGAGGAAGTTATTTGCAATACATGTAACAACAGGCTTATTTATAAAGAGTTTATACAAATCGATAAGAAAAAGAAAAATAGGCCAGGTGCAGTGGCTCATGCTTATAATCCCAGCAACTTGGGAGGCTGAAGCAGGAGGATTTCTTGAGCCCAGGAGTTCAAAATCAGCCTGGGCAACATAGTGAGACGTCATCTCTACAAAAATAATAAATAAATAAAAATTAGCTGAGTGCATGCCTGTAGTTCCAGCTACTTGGAAGGCTGAGGTGGGATGACTGTTGGAGCCTGGGAGTTTAAGGCTGCCATGAGCTATGAACACACCACTGCACTCTACCCTGGATGACAGAGTGAGACCCTGTCTCAAAAATAAATAAATAAATAAATAAAGAAAAGAAAAAGAAAATAACATAATAGAAAAATGTATAGCTCCCATGAAAGAATACAGATAGCCAGTGGAAAGATACTAAGCCTTACCTATAGTTCAACAAATGTAAAGCAAGGCTGGGTGCGGTGACCCACGGCTATCATCTTAGAACTTTGGGAGGCTAAGGTAGGCAGACCGCTTGAGCCCAGGAGTTCGAGACCAACCTGGGCAACATCGTGAAACCCCATCTGTACAAAAAAATACAAAAATTAGCTGAGCATGGCAGCGTGCACCTGTGGTCCCAGCTACTTGGGAGATAGAGGTGGGAGGATCACTTGAACCTGGGAAGCAAAGGTTGCAGTGAGCTAAGATTGTGCCACTGCACTACAGCCTGGGCAACAGTGAGACCCTGTCTCACACACACACACAAAAAGTAAAGCAAAATTAGATATATAATTTCCCCTAATAGCAAAAATTAAAACAGTTTATGATTTCTGGTGTCATTAAGGGTATAAGGAGCCACATATGGTTGATGCACAAGGACAATTTGGTAATATCTATCTAAATCTTAATATAACCTTTGACCAGGCATTTCTACTGTTTAGCACTTAACGTTACTGATATTCTTGGAAAAGAATGCCAACACGTATGACCAAGTTCAGTTGCAGGATTATTTATAATAGTATAATATGGGAAACAACCTGAGTATGTATTCATACAGGGCTAGTTGAACAATGTGATTTTGATGCAGTAGAACAGTATATAGGCATGAAAATGAATACAGTAGATTTGTGTGTACTTGATAGGGAAAGATCTCTAAGATATATTACTAAGTGGGGAAGACAACATGGTGCATATGGTATAATCTTAATTTGGTTTTGGTTTTCAAAGTATTTGTTAATTTAATTATTAAAATCAATTTTTTTCCCTGGAAGAATGTCAGAATGATTGTCTTTGAGGAGTGTTAACAGAATTGAAAGTGGCAGAGGAAGATTTTTTTCATTTTAGATTTTCCTGTGCTGTTTGAACAGTTTAAACATAATGCATACATTGCCATAAAAAATTAAAAACAAGGTAAATACAATATAAATTTAGACAATATAAATGTAAACATGTAATCCTTCCTCTCCTACTTGTCTTCTGTGTTGTTCCTTAGCCATTTGTTGGTGGATTTTCTTTTTGTTGTTTGCTTACAGCATCTGCTCCTTTGCACAGGATTCTGAGAAAATACCTTGTTTTCATATTGGCTCCTAAAGTAGACAAATTCCCATGCCCCAAGGGGCATTAGTATCCTTTATTTGTCAAAGAAAGGAAATAACTGCATATCTACTACACAGTGATGTTGGGAACATGGTCTGTGAATACGTTATAGGCTGTAATGAAATGTACATGGCATTTATTATTCTCCTAGTTATACAAATTGTTTGTCAGTTACTTCATTTAAGTGAAATTAAATTATTTGACTTAATAGAGTTGAATCTGAAAATTACATTTTGTTTCTGCAGCTTTTATTTTTAAATGTCAGTAGTCCTCAACGTTTTGGTAGCACTTTTGGACAGCTGACACTTTTGTACGTTGTCGTGATGTCCCCAAACTGCCTCATTCGGAATGGGTGGCTTCTAGTCTATTAGGACCGACCTTAGGAGCAGCGGCATGCAGTGCCTCTCTGTCATAGGTGCTACCACCTCTGCAGTTGTATAGCATTGTTTCGGTAATCATTTCAGTATCTGATTGCATTTTGTCTATTTTACATGTGTGAAAACCAGGAAAGTGAAAGTGCTGGTTGGGACTGCAGCAACCAATTGTACAGGTTGAGCATCCCAAATCCCAAAATTCAAAATCCCAAATGCCCCAAAATCTGAAATGTTTTGAGCACTGACATGATGCTCAAAGGAAATGCTCAGTGGAGCATTTTGGATTTTGGATTTTGGGATTAGGGATGCTCAACCAGTAAGAATAATACAAATATTCCAAAATAAAAAATCAGAAATCCAGACCACTTACGGTTCTGAGCATTTTGGATAAGGGATACTCACCTTGTGGGTTTTAAAGTCTCAATACTGTTGGGTGTGGTGGCTCATGCCTATAATCCCAGGACTTTGGGAGGCCGAGGTAGGCAGATCGCCTGAGGTCATTTGAGACCATCCTGGCCAACATGGCAAAACCCCTTCTCTACTAAAAATAGAAAAAAATTAGCCGGGCATGGTGGCGGGTGCCTGTAATCCCTGCTACTTGAGAGGCTGAGGCACGAGGATCGCTTGAACCTGGGAGGTGGAGACTGCAGAGAGCCAAGACCACACCACTGCACTCCAGCCTGGGCGACAGAGTGAGACTCCGTCAAAAAATAACAACAACAACAACAAAAAACCCACCAAAACGCTTAATACAGTTGAGACAGATGGAAATGATTTAGCATGTTGGTAATAGCGTCTCCCATTAGATGCTCACTGGACTTAAAGCGATTTTCTATAGGCTCAGCTGTGAGGAAAAAGAATAAAATTAAAGGAAATTGGGGGAATTCTGGCAACATATAGTTGATTTCCTCTGAAAGGAAAGGTGTGATTATTATATATAGGCTTGTAGGAGGCAGAATTCTTTTTATGACATACAAGACTTAGTTTTTGTACTTTTGACTTGGGGACAAATTTTCTAAGATGCATAGCATGGTATTATCTGTATTTTCTTTCAATTGTATTAATTTTGAGAAAGATTTTTGTTGTGAAATTTTAACACAGTATTGTGATTTTGAACTCACAAGAATGAAACCTATAGTCAGCCTGTATTTTATTGCACCCTTTCCTGGGAGCTGATCTGTCCTCAGGGAGAATCCCTGAAATCTACTCCAGGAGAAAACGTGTCATCTTTTGGTCATAATAATTTTATTATTGCCTCAGCCTTGCCTAGGGCACCAACGTGCCATCTATCATGGGTGGTATTGGAACTGCTTGAATGGGGGAGGCATGAGCCTCTTCATTCTTTTCAAGACTATTTCTAGTTTCTGGTTTCCAGGCCTTATACTGTTCTCTGGGGCTATGCCAAAGTTCGCTCCAGCAATAGCAAGAAAACAGCAAAAATCACGAAAGGGATTACTATTTTCGGGCCCTGCCACCTGCCTGCCACTGTGCCGGCTTCTCTGAGCTGCTGTCTCTCTTCATGCTTACCAGAGCTGTAGGAAGAGCATGGTATTTCACCCAAACCAGGAACCTTGGCTTCAGAAAGGTCAAACAAGTTTGACTTTTTGTCTCCTATGCCCACCCCAGGTTTCCATATGGAGCATCCACTTTTTCTAATTGGTTTTCTTTCATTGGTATTATTCACATATCTGAATTCTGAATTCTTCTTCTTTTTTTTTTTTTTTTTTCTAGAGACGGAGTTTTGCTCTGTTGTCCAGGCTGGAGTGCAGTGGTGCAATCGTAGCTCATTGCTGCCTCCATACGCCTTCCCCAGCTCTCGAGTAGCTGGGACTACAGGTGCATACCACCAGGGTCTCACCATGTTGCCCAGGCTGGTCTTGAACTCCTGGGCTCCTGCCTTGGCCTCCCAAAGTGCTAGGATTACAGGCTTCACACCTGGCCTGGATTCCAGTTCTTATTCTTCTTTTTCTCCCTGAGGTATCCTTTGTGTATATCTCATGTTACACAGTGGTTTAGCTTTTAGAGAATGAGGAGGTTCCTTGTGTGTGAGTGGTAGTCCTCCCTGCCTGCCCCAGGGTCAAGCGAAAGGTTGGGGAACCCCCAGAAGGCGGTCAAGGAATCCAGCCACTAGGTGGCAGCCTTGTCAAAAGCACCCACCTGCTCCTCTGCTCCAAGTTCCGGTTCTGACTAATGTGTCTGACTTTAGAAACAGTCCTTCTATTTATTCATTAATTCATAAATATCTTTGAGAGGCTACCATGTGCCTGGACAAACATCCTTGCCTTCATAAAGCTACATGAGCAAGATGTGGGACAGATGAGAAAGCCAGGTGGACGGCTGGAGAGATGGACATTCCAGGCAGAGATGACAGCTGGCCCATGTCCCCCAAGTCCAGGAAATGGTAGGAAAGCCAGTGGGGCCACAGCAGAGTGAACAAGCAGTTGGGGAAGAGGGCAGAAAGATGGGGGAGCTTGTGAGTCACTGTCAGGACTTTAGATTTTTTATTCTTACTCCACTGGGGAACTTTTGCAAGGTTTTGCACAGAGCAGTGATATGACCCGATCGCATTTTAAAAGGACTGCCTTGGCTGCTTGTTGAGCGTGGACAGACGGAGTGAGCAGAACAGATTGGAGGCTGGGGCTGTGGTCTAGGAAAGAAGTGACCTGGGCTGGGCCGGCAGCTGTGGCACCAGGGAACAGCAGCTGTGTCTGCATGTATTCTGAAGAGGAAAGCCAGCTGGCTCTCAGCTTTCCTGGTTTTGGAATTGTGGAAAAATACACATAATCACTTTTAACAGTACAGTTCAGTGGCATTAAGTGCATTCGTGGTGTACAACCATCACCACCTTCCATTTCCAGAACTGTTTCGTCTTCCCAAAGTGAAACTCTGTCCCCATTAAACACTCACTTCCCATTCCCCTTCCCTCAGCTCCTGGCAACCAGAAGCTCGTTCTATTCTTTGTCTCTGTGAATCTGACTGCTCTAGGCCCCTCATAGGAGTGGCATCATACAGTGTTTGTCCTTTTGCAACTGGTTGATTTCACTCAACATAATATCTTCAAGGTTTATCCATGCCATAGCAGGTGTCAGAATTTCCTTCCGTTTTGAGGCTGAATAATATTTCCTGGTATGGATATACTATATTTTCTTTATCCATTCATCTGCTGAAGAGCAGCATTATTCACAATTTTGGCTATTGTGAATAATGCTGCTCTGCACACAGGTGTACAAATATCTTCTTGAGACACTGCTTTTACTTTTGGCGGGTATATACCCAGAAGTGGAATTGCTGGATTCTCCTGATAGATTGTAAAGTTGGTGTAGGGTAAGATTTCTGCTCATGTTAGCAGTGGGATGAGTGAGATGAGATCTGATGGGCCCCCAAGGGATGAGGAGTGAACACGGATCTCTTCTGGAGACAGCAGTTGGCTGGAAGGAGGTTCACATAGCCACATTTAAAACATTTTAAAAACCACGAGACACGGATGTGCCCATTTAGATGTTTCCTTATATAACACATGTGGAATCCAAAGGAATGTCACTATTTTAAACTGATACCAATGTTCTCTTAAAAGTTCAAAAAAAAAAGGCAAAATAAATGTGAAAGGCTAGTTTTACTGTGGCCAAACTCTGCTTTAATGGTTTAAGAATCTCAGACCTCTCAGAGGGTGATCAGTAATTGCAAGCAGTCGTGACTGGCTCACTGCCAAGAAGCTGTCTGTGTCCTCGCTGATACCTGGATCCTTGCATTTCCAGTTACCTGCAATCACACCCAGGTAATGCCTGAGGCTCCAACCTGAGACACCTGTCCTCTCTGACACAGGGAGGGAATAACTCTGGGCTCCTATCAGGGAAACTCCTCTAACATGGAAGAGAAGTATTCTTATCCCCATCTGACATGTGAAGAAGCCAAGGCTCCAGAAGGTTAGGTAGTGTTCCCAAATTCAAACCTAGGGTCTGACTCCAGAGTTCTTTGTTCTGCTACTCTGTTTTCCTCTAGTAGAGAGACTCATTTTCTTCCCCTATCATCTTTACGTGTCATAGAATTACTAGTACTGGTGACTAGCATTCTTTGCTCACTATGTGCTAACCACTGTTCTCAGTATGCAATGAACAGTTTCCTTTAGTCTTTACTACTACCCTATTATCATTCCCATTTTATAGATCAGGAGACTGAGGCATAAGGAGATTAAGCAGACTATCCAAGTCCATGCAAGACAAATATTGGGACCAGGACTTGCAGCTTAGGAAACAGAGGCTGAGAGAAAACCATGGATGGGTTGGCTTGTTGGGAGGAGAGTAGAGGAAGGAAATGTTGGAAGTCTTGGAACTGAGAGGCCAGAAGGTGAGTGGGTCAGTTTCTTGGATGCCACAGAAGGAGGAGCGCCATGAGCCAGGGACATCAGGGAATGGGGAGATGGGGGTGGGGGTCTGAAGATGGCAATAGGGAGGGGAGGAGGATGCCAGGTCTTGCTGCATGAACTGCGGAGATGGAGAGTGTCTGCTTACAGTGGGGAGGGAACAGGCAGTGGGGAAGCAACAGTCATGAATATGAGGTACAGCGAGACCTTCAGTTTGGGAAATGTGAGAAAGGGAACAGACTGGTTTGGAAAGGCAGTGGTGGGATTCATCCGGCTGTGGAAGTGAGGGGACATTCAGAGAGCTCAGCCTATGGGAAGTGTTGATTTCACTGTGAGTTCTGAAGGGCCCTGAAGAAGTGTTGGGGACTCAAGGAAGGGGCCTGGGGCAGGTGTGGTCGAGTCTGTTTGGAGATAAGAACCTGCAAAATCACAGAGTGCCAGGAATGCGTTTGTTCTTGTTTTCATGATTTTAGACAGGTCATTTATCAATGAATATAGTTTGTGATTTAAAAAAAAAAATTTCAGATTTGGTATAGATGCGCCTCCAGTTACTTCACTGGTTACTTCTAGATAAACCCATCATAAGCTGAAAATATGCTAAGTTGAAAATACATTTAATGCACCTAACCTTCCAAACATCATAGCTGGGCCAGCCTGCCTTAAACATACTCAGAACACTCACATTAGGCTACAGTTGGGCAAAATCATCTAACGCAGAGCCTATTTTATAATAAAGAGTTGAATATCTTATGTAATTTATTGTATTAGGTTAGTACAAAAAAGTAATTGCGATTTTTGCCATTTTAAAAATTGTAGTTATTTTTGCACCAACCTAATTTACTGAAAGTGAAAAATGGAATGGTTGTCTGGGCACTTGAAGTACAGCTTCTACTAAATGCGTGTCACTTCTGCATCACCTTAAAGTCAAAAAGGATAAGTCACACCATCATAAGTTTGCAACTGTCTGTATTTTCATTTTCTTCTATTTTATTCTACATTTAATTCATTTTCCCTTTGTAGTGAGAACACTTAACATGAGATCTACTCTCTGAACACATTTTTAAGTGTGTAATTCAGAGGCAATGCTGCATAGCGGGTCCCTCAGGCTTACGCATCTGTATCCACTGAACAATTCCCTGTTCCCTGTCCGCAGCGCCCCCGTTCCCCTGTCCACAGCCCCCTGTTCCCCTGTGCGCAGCCCCCCATCCCCTGTGCGCAGCCCCCCCGCCGACTCCCCTGTCTGCCCCCTCCATTCCCCTGTCGGCAGCCACCACTCTACTTAATCATACGGTATCCTTTTGTGACTGGCTTATTTTCCTTAACATAGTATCCTTCAGATTCATCCACGTTGGGGCATGTGTCAGAATTTCCTTCCTTTTTAAAGCTGAATAATATTCCATTGTCTGGATAGCCACGCTTTGTTTATCTGTCCTATGTGGATGGACCAGGAGTGGCTTTCAGTTTCTGGTGGTGTTGTGGCCCTGCATTGCCCAGGAGTATATGATTTAGTCAGGGCTTTGGAGTGGGGCCAAGAGTTTTCTGTGGCTTTTCTGTGTCGGCACAAGGTGCAGTGCTGGTTTGGGGATGGCAGCTTTCCTGGGTCCTCCCTGGGTGCCTGTGGTACAGACAGCCAGGAGCTCTCTCTGCACCTCCCCAACAATACTGACATCTTTGCTAATTCTTTTCATGCAGAACCCAGTAGCCTCTCCAGTTCTCCATGTCCTCTCTTCCTTTTTTGGCTTTTTCCCTAAAGTTTGCTTATTTCCTTCCTCCCTCCTTCCCCCTCTCCTCCCCTCCCTTCCTTTCTGTTGAGTTTATACCTTTGATTATGCCTTCCCTCCCTCCTTCCCCCCCCTTCCTTTCTGTTGAGTTTGTACCTTTGATTATGCCTTCCCTCCCTCCTTCCCTCCCTCCCTTCCTGCCTTTCTTTTTGTTGAGTTTATATCTTCGTTTATACTTTTATTCCTATTGTGAATGGGATTCTTTATTCATTATACTTTTTTCTTTTTTAAAAAAAAATAGAGATTATTTCACAACTTTGAATGTCATCTTTACACAAGAACCAGGCTAATCTTCTCTGTGTCATTCCAACTTGGGTATTAGCACTGTCATTGACTGTATTTTTAAATTAGATACTTTAAAAATATGTAGTTTGGAACTGGCTTGCTCCCTTACCATCCTCTCTTCTTAGCACTAATGGTTTTCAGCTGATTCTCAGGTGTCTTCCAAGTGAACAGTCATATCAGCTGCAAATAACAATGCCTTTTGTCTCCTCCGTTCCAGTTGTTCTTGCTGTTTTATGTGTGTGATCCCAGTTGTATTCAATGCTAGTGACATCCTTGACTTGCTCTCACTTTACTGTGGGTGATTTTGGTGTTTTGTCATTAAATATGATGCAGAAAGTTGGCTTGGGGCATTGTTTTACCTGTTAAGTCCTCTCTTCCTATATTCCTTTGAGTTATTAGGATTTGGTGATGGGTTTTATTAAATGCCTTCTAGGCATTCTGTTATTACTTTGATTATTGCTTCTCTTTTTACCCTGGCGTCTCCTCCAGGAAATTAAAGTATGTGCGTATTTGATCTCCTGAGTATTTCTTCTGTGTCACGTATTTTCTTTGATTCTTGTGATCACTTTCATTCATGCTGTGATTTTAAAAAGTTTATCATCTAATATGCTTTGCTCTGTATGTTTCTTTTCTTCAACTATTGTGTTTTTAATCTTTAGTCTAACTTATCTGACTTCAAATTATTTCTTCTTCATGCCTTCTTGCTCAACTTTCATAAGTATAAAATCTTGAATTTCAATGAGAATGCACATTGGAGATTTTTCTGAAATCTCCGATTCCTACCAGTAACTTTGTTTCATAGGTGCCTATTTACTTGGAATCTTCAGATGGTCCCCCTTTTATGATCTGCCAGAGCTTTCCAGATAGTTGTAGAGAGTTTTCTGTGATCACCTATTTTTATAGAAGGAAGCTTGTGTTTGTCCAAAAGTCAGAAATTGAGAGGGATACTACTGGAGAATGTGTGGTTATCAGGTCATCTCTCTCTCTCTCTCTCTCTCTCTTTCTGTCTGTCTGTCTGTCTCTCTCTCTCTCTTTTTGACAGGCTCTCACTCTTTTGCCCAGGCTGGAGTGCAGTGGCGTGATCATAGCTCACTGAATCCTCAGCCTCCCAAGGTAATGAGATTATAGGCATAAGCCATGGCGCTCAGCCAGGTCATATCATTTATGCTCAGTTGAAGGAAGAAGAAAAATTTTTGCATGATCTGGGGTGAAAGTAAGGAGGGTACTAAAGCGTAAAGTGTAATTTTGCCATTTTTTTCTTTTCTTTCCTTTTGTGTATTTTGTTTTTGTTGTCCTTATTGTTACTTTAGTGCCTGCTGGAAGGTGGCCTTGTCCTCCCCTCCTGCTTGCAGGATGGCCCCTGTTCTTATCATCTGGCCGTGTCTGTTTCCCTTGCGTGGCCTTCTGCGCATGCAGGCAAGGAGAAGGAAGCACTAGCAGGCTTTCTGAAGCTGCTTGTGTCAGAGGCCTCAACCTAGTAGTCCAGTTACCCTTTTAAATGATGATTATTCTGTAATGTGCCCTTTAATATCCTAAAATGAAATTCACCAATCCATATATAGTACTGAAAAAAAGCAACATAATGCCCTACATATAATGTAGAGGAGAAATAAAAGGCAAATAGTTTCTAATAAAGTGACATCTTAGTGTGTAAACGCTGGAGCATTACTCCACTAGAAGACCGTTAGATGCCTGTGCATTAGTGGAGATTGCTGTCTGTTAGCATGAGTGCTGCAAATGAGACTGACTCAGGGGTGCAGTGTTGAGAATTCAGATACCAGGCAGTGTTGACATCAGTGACTTTGAAATGCTGACAGCTCAGGCTAAACATTTTGAATAAAGCAAAGTACTGTTTTTCCTTAAGTTACATGTTAATTGCATTCCTAGAATATCAGTGTATAATAGCAATGCTGTGTAAAACTGTTTTGTGTTTCTCCGTAAAACAGAGTTAGATTCTGGACGTAGGTTTTATAAACAGTGTTCTCCCCTTCACGAGTGCTGTCAGATCATAAGGAGAGAGGGGGGAGGCAGGAAGTAGGCATGGCCCTCATATTTGCAAGGCTTGAGGCAAGAGTGTAGTGGGGGCCATCTGTTTATTCACAATGTTGTGATATAATTAAATATTCTAGTAAAGGAGATCAAGTGTTAGGGATTGCAGATGACCTGGTAGGCTATAGATTTAAGGACAATAATTTTCTTAACTCGTTTTCATTTTTTTCTCAGTAATGGATTAATTTTATTTTTTCTTCTTAATTTCCCACAAGTTCTACTTTAGTATTTTCTCATTTTGATGACTTTGCAATTTGTAATTCTTCTCGAAGATTAAAAAGAAAGTAATGATATTCAAATATAATTTTAAAATAATTTTTCTTCAAAATATAAAGTCAGTATAAAGGGTGAGATATATTTCATGTTTTTTAATTTTTTAATTTAATTTTTTATTTTTAGAGACAGCGTCACACTGTGTCGTGCAGGCTGGAGTGTAATGGTGTGATCATGGCTCACTGTATCCTCAAACTCCTGGCCTCAAATGATCCTCCCGCCTCAACCTCCAGAGTTGCTGGGACTACAGGCATGCACCACCATGGCTGGCTAATTTTTAAAAAATGTTTTTAGAGACAGGTACTCACTATGTTGCTAGGCTGGTCTTGAACTCCTGGGCTGAAGCCATCCTCCCATCCTGGCCTCCCAAAGTGCTGGGGTTACAGACGTGAGCTACCATGCCTGTCCTGTTTTTAAAAAATTTAATTAAATGTATTAATATTTCACGTTTTTTATTTTGCAGTAATTGAAGATTCTTCACATGCAGTTGTAAGAAATATTACAGGTAGATCCCCCGTACCGTTTACCCAGTTTCCCGCACTGGCAATATCTTGTCAAATGATGATACAATATCACAACCAGGATATTAACATTGACATCGTGACCTTATAGAACATTTCCACCACCAGAAGGGTCCCTCATATGACCTCCTATGACCCCTTGATAGCCACACCCACTTCCCTCTCCCTACCCCCTTTTAGCCCTTGGCAGTCACAGTAGTTTGTTTTTCATTCCTATCATTTTGTTATTTCAAGAATGTTATGTAAATGGAATGGTACACACAAAAGTGTATACGCTTTTGGGCTTGGCTTTTTTTCACCCAGCATAATCCTCTAGAAGTTCATCCAGGTTGTTACATGTATCAAAGTTTGTTCCTTTTTTATTTCTTCCTGTATTTCATGGTATGGATGCACCACAGTTTGTTCAACTGCTCACCCGTTGAATCTGAGTCATTGCCAGTTTTTTGCTGTTATGAATAAAGCTGTTACAAACATCATGTACAGATTTGTGTGAACATTTTGTGGGAGCATTTCTCTGGGGAAGATGCCCAGGAGAGCAGTTGCTGGGTCACAGGGTAGTTGCATGTTTAGTTTTTTAAGAAACTGCCAAATTGTGTTTCCAGTGTGACTGTATCATTTTACATTCCCACCAGTAATCTACGACTGATCCAGCTTTTTTGCATCCTTCCCAGCCTTTGGTACTGTAGTGACTCTTTTCTATTTTAGTCATTGGGATAGTTGTCATTTTTTAAGTTTGCATTTTCCTAATGGTTAATGGTGTTGAACGTTCTCATGTGCTTGTGATCTGTACATCCTCTTCAGTGAAATGTTTGTTCAAGTTTTCTGCCCATTTTCTAATTGGATACCATGATTTTTTTTGACTGTTGAATTCTGTGAGTTCTTTATATTCACTAGAAACTAGTTCTTTATTGGATATGTGGTCTGCAAATATGTTCTTCCAGTCTCTCTTTTATCTTTTCAATCTCATAACAGGGTTGAAGTACTATAAATATTACTTCATAAAGTAAATTGAGAAGTATTCCTAACTTTTCTTTTTTCTGGAAGAAATTAGGTAAAGTTTATATTAATTCTTCATTAAATATTTGGTAGAATTCTGAGTGAAATCTTCTGTGCTTAGAGGTTTTCTTTTTTTTTTTTCTTGGTGTGAAAGGGTGAGTTTAAAAACATTTCAAATTCAGATTTCCCTAATTGTTATAGGGCTACTCATATTACCTGTTTCATATTGAGTGAGTTGTATTTTTCAAGCAGTTGGTCCATGTCTTCTGTCAAATTTTATGTGTATAGAGTTATTCATAGTATTCTCCTTTATCCTTTAGAGTCTGTGGGGTCTATAGTGATATTCCTAGTTTCATACCTGCCATTGGTAATCTGTATTTTCTTTCTCTTTTTTTTTGGTCAGAGGTTTGTCAATTTTATACATTTTTTTCTGAACCAGCTATTTGTCTCCCTAGTTTTCTCTATTATTTTTGTTTCCCATTTCACTGAGTTCTGCTCTTCTTTATTATTTCCTTATCTGAAAAACAGAGCTAGACTTACCCATCTCCCACAGTGTGAGAATTAAGTGAAATGACAAATACATGTACCTAAGACAAAAGCAGAAGTATAGATTGTTTTTGTAAAATGTGATTTCCCTCCCTGAACTATCTCCCTTAATGGAATCTCCTACCTAGGAATCATGGCAGTTAAAAAAAAAACAAAAAACTACCTGCCTTAATGTAGAGTATCTTGCCCAGTGTTTCAAGCTTTGCTTTCTTAAGATTTTTCTTTTTTTTAAAATCACACTTGACTCATGTTATGTCTAGGTTTACATATACATAAATTTGAGATGAATAAGAATACTTCTTGGCCACCATGGCTCCTGCTGCAAACACTGCAGGGATTCATTAATATTCATTAATATTCCAGAACCACCTGTTGGGATGGGAAGAAAAAGAAATTGGAAAATGGAACTTGGTGCCTCTGGCAAAGTGTAACAATGTATTGTATTCATCCTATCTGAAACGAGTTTAACAGATTGAATCATTTGTGTGATCTGTTATCAAAGCCTCTCCCAGCTTTGCACTCTGTATTCCTAACCAGGCCCGTCTCTACTGTGGGCAGTGAGTGGTACAACGCACAAACTGCACAGCATTCAGACGTGGTCCCTTTCTTTCAAAGACAAGGAAGAGAGATGTGAAGTGTTTCTTGGGGCTATATGTGTGAATATTCTACATGGGAATATATAATCTTGTAACCCTAATCATCAACTGTTATAAATAGCTTGTAACCCTAACCATCAACTGTTATGAATGGTGTCATTAATATATAATCTTATAACCCTAACCATCAACTGTTATGAATAACAACAGTTATGGTTACATCAACTGTTATAAATAACTTGTTATAATATATAATCTTGTAACCCTAATCATCAACTGTTATAAATAACTTGTAACCGTAACCAACTGAATTACTCATAACAGTTGATGGTTAGGGATATAAGATTATATATTAATAACACCATATATAATGTTTACACATTATATATAAGCATTACTTCATATATTTATAAATATCATAAATATTATAAATGTAAACATTTTACAAACATATGTATATATTTATGTATTATAAATATAACAAAATATATTATTAAATATATATTAAATGTAACCTGTGTAGATATAATAAAGCCACACTTCCAATTTCAATCCAACCACTTAGGGTTCTTTCTAACCTTTCCCCTTTCTCTGTTTGTAACCATCATCTCTGGTAGTAGTGAGAAACATGGCTCTCATTATCCTCAATTTATGTGCCTATTTGCTCAATCAATATAGCCAATCTCTCAAATCCTGCTCCCATCTGCCACCTGCACCCAGCTCCCCGTTCCCCACCCTCCAGCCTCACTGACCAACCCAGGCTTCTGCATGGCTCCATAACATCCTTTCACTGCCCCATACTCAGCTACCATGCTGACCCTTTTCCATGGGAAGTGAAAGAAAATTGGGTGCAGGAGCTTTTTAAAAATGGTATATTATAAAGCCCATTAAATGTGGCTCTTACTTCTAGTGGTTTGCATTATCAAAAAGCAGGATCTCCTGCTTTCTTTGTTGAGAAAGTTTCTTCTTATTGCCTCGGAATGTTTTGTTTAATATTTTTGAGAGAGAGTCTCACTATGTTGCCCAGGGTAGTCTCACTCCTGGGTTCAAGCCATCCTCCTGCCTCAGGCCCCAGAGTAGCTGGGAATATAGGTGTGAGCCACTGCACCTGGCATGTTGCCTAGGGGGTGGATGAGAAATGCTTTCTCTGCAGGTAACATGGTCAGGTTCCAGTACCCCACACTCCCTTATGGAAGAGGGGAAAGGGAAAGAATTGTAGGATCCCACCATAGAACAAGTTTTATGTTCCAGGATAAAGTTCTGCTTTTCTGGTTCTGTACAATCATCATATTAAATGGAAGGGAAGCTGGAGGTCTTTCCACTGAATTCATGGAATATTAAAGTTCCAGCCCTTGAACTTGGGCGTGACCTTATGAAGCTTTCAAGTTTGTCAGTGGAAAACATGATCAGGTCTCTTATGCTCCTTTTCCTGGCTGCTAACACACAGTAGATTCTTGGTGTTGTGTGTTCTCTTTTCCTAAAAGTTTGTGCATGCTACTGAGTTTGCCATTGAATTGTCTTTGTTTGCATATTGATTTCCACTTCAAAAAGTAGTTTAATACGGTGAAAGTACTGTTCCTAAGCAAATTACAGTACAGATGGTCAGAGTAGAATTATGCACTCTTGATACTTCCCTCTCCCCCCTACAGCAGTGGAATCTTGCTGATATGTTCTCAGTGATGTTTGGATGGGACATTTATCCTTATTTGATCAGTCTCAAAAGGCAGCCCAGTTGTGGTGGTTTTATGCTGTGGAAATTAGTTTTGGAACATTAAGCCAAGAAGTTTACAATAAATTAAATCAAATTTGTTTATGTATTCATTTGAGATTGGATCTTGTTCTGTCGCCCAGGCTGCAGTGCAGTGGTGTGACCATGGTCCACTGCAGCCTTGACCTCCTGGTCCCAAGTGATCCTCCCACCTCAGCCTCCCGAATAGTCTGGGTGGACCGCAGGCATGCACCACCATGCCTGGGTAATTTTTTTATTTTTTAGAAACAGAGTCTTAATATGTTGCTCAGGCTGATCTTGAACTCCTGGGCTCAAGCAATCCTCCTGCCTTGGCCTCCTAAAGTGCTGGGACTACAGGTTTAGTCCCAGCCACCGTGCCTGGCCCCAACATATATTTAATGATTTACATTGCAGGGAATTACATTAGGAACCATGTGTCGGGGAGCAGAAAATAAGACTTGCACATAGTCAATACAGTAATGAGAAGACCATAAGAAAAGTCTGTGTAAGAGAGGGCATAGGCATGGCTTCGTTCTGTCCTCTTGGCCACATCCTGGCTGTGTGACCTTAAGCAAATTAACACACCAACTACAATCATTCCTTCTGCTGGGAGGAGCCAAGTTTGTGGGAGTGGAAAGTCGCTGAAAAGAAGCCAAACACTAGGACCTTATTGTAGAAAGGGCCTATACACCCTACTGTAGAAAGGATCCTAGAGTTTGGCTTATTTTGGCTCCTGGGGATCATTGTGTCTCCTTGCAAACCACTCCTTTAAAAATCTGTTATCTCAAACTCTAATCTTTTATCAGGTGAACGTTTTCTAAGTTTTATTCATTTTTTTTTTTTTTGGAACAAGTAAGACAGTTTACTTATTCAACATGTAAAGGGTTACAGTGAAAAGTTTTGCTCCTGCCCCTTTTCCCAGCCACCAAGTGCACCCACCAGTGGTGGGCGATGTGCTATCTGTCTAGAGCTCTTCAGCGTGTCTGGAAGCAAAGGGATGTCCTCTTACCTTTCTGTGCGCAAATGGTAGCATAAATGGACACACCATTCTGCATTTGTGCTTTTTCTCTTTTCAGTGTATTTTGGAGATCATTCCTATCGTTCCATAAAGAGTCTCCTTGTTCTGGTCCCCATCTCTCTGGCACTTGTTTTATGATTTCTCAGTGGTTACTAATAGCGGTTCACAGCCTAGTTCACAAGTTACCTCAGTGTTTGGGGTTTAATTTCCCTGAGCCAGGATATTTAAATTCATTAGATGGTTTCCTTGGACTTTAGTTTCCTCCCGCTAAGGTTTGAGCTACACTTTGCAAATGGTAAAGACCATTTTTGGGTGTATATGCCCAAGGGAAGACAGAAAAACAAAGCCAAAAGAGCATCCAGAGGGTTTGCCTTCACCATTGTAAACCACCCAGCTCCTTTTCAGGGATAGCTATTCAGACCACTTTCTGAGGTTTCTGTCCACTCCTGTTCAGCCACAGCCGTGTGCCCTATTTTCGGTTTCTATATATGCCCTCATGTTTTCCTGAGCCCACCAAGAACACCTGCGTAGTTACACTGGTTTATTTAGGAACCGCCCCTTTCTTCTTCAGTCTGTCAGTTACTCATTTGGGGTCAGACTCACAATTCTGCCAGTGTTTTAGCCTCTTGGAGAGCGTCGTGTGTGACTTTGGACAAGCTGCTTAGTCACTCTCAGCTGGTTTCCTCATCTGCAAGATGGTGTTGTGTCCATCACAGAGAATCATGACAAGCAAATGAAATGACACATGTGAGGAACCAAGAGCAGAACCTGAAATATATATGTTTTTATAAAATGTGATTTTTCCCTCAACTCATCTTCCTTAACAGAATATCCTACTTAGGAATTATGGCAAAACAAAAACAAAATTTAAAAAATCCACCTGCCTTAGACTCTGGGGCATCTTTGAAGACTCTTCAAGTTTTGCTTTCTTTTTTTTTATCTCCTTTAAAAGGTTTTCTAAAATTAAGTCTTTATGTTATTTTATTTATTATTTTGTTTTTTGTGACAGAGTCTCACTCCATTGCCCAGGCTAGAGTGCAGTGGAATGATATTGGCTCACTGCAACCTCTGCTTCCTGGGTTCAAGCGATTCTCATGCCTTAGCCTCCTGAGTAGCTGAGATTGCAGGCACACATCACCAAGCCCAGCTAATTTTTGTATTTTTATTAGAGATGGGTTTTTGCCATGTTGGCCAGGCTGGTCTCGAACTCCTGACCTCAGATAATCCACCCACCTTGGCCTCCCAAAGTGCTGAGATTATAGGCATGAGCCACTGCACCCAGCCCCTTTATTTTATTTTTCTGCAACAGGGTCTCACTCTGTCGTCTAGGCTGGAATGCAGTGGTGCAATCATGACTCACTGCAGTCTTGAACTCCTGGGCTCAAGCAACCCTCCCACCCCAGCCTCCTGAGTAGCTAGGACTAGAGGTAGGCACCTTCATGCCTAGCTAAATTTTGTTTGTAGAGATGGAGTCTCACTATGTTGCCCAGGCTGGTCTTGTACTCATGTTCAAGCAATCTTTCTGCCTTAGCCTCCCGAAGTACTGGGATTACAGGCATGAGGCACCAGGCGTAGCCTGAGTTTTAATTTTTTTTAGAGTTTCCATATACCCCCTGTCCTGCACATGTATAGCCTCTCCCATTATCAACATCCCCCACCAGAGTGGTACAGTCACGTGACAGATCATTATCATCCAAAGTCCACAGTTTAAGTTTGGGTTCACTTTTGGTGTTATATATTCTGTAGATTTGAATAAATGTATAATACTACATATGTGTGATTGTAATATCACACAGAGTAGTTTCACTGCCCTCCAAATCCTCTGTGCTCTGCCCATTCATCCCTCCCTCATCCCTAGCCCCATGGAAACCACTCATCTTTTTACTGTCCCATAGTTTTGCCTTCCCGGACTGTCATATAGTTGGAATCATACAGTATGTGGACTTCTTAAATTGGCTTCTTTCACTTAGTAATACATATTTAAGGTTCCTCCATGTTTTTTCATGTCTTAATAGTTCATTTCTTTTTAGCACTGAATAATATTCCATTTTCTGGATGTACCACAGTGTATTTATCCATTCCCCTACTGAAAGACATCTTGGTTGCTTTCAAGTCTTGGCAATTATGAATAAAGTTGCTATAAATATTTGTGAAGTTTTGTTTTAAGGTATCATGTTTTTTTCTCCCCAAGTTACTATCACTTATCAACCAGCTCTTTTTTGGTCAAAATTAAATTTTTCCATTTTTGGCTCCAACGAGTAAAACTAGGGCCATATTTTGACTTAATAGATGAAAGAATATTTCAGTTAGCTGCGGAAATTCAGAGACAAGCATGTTGCCCCAGGAAGTAAGGAACTCCTTGTTACTGCTAGAGAGGTACTCATTCTCTATAAGTGGAGGAGCTATGGTGTGACAGGAGCGGAAGACTTTCATCAAAGTCCTTTCCAACCCTCATGGGGTTGCTATTAAGGTCAAATGTCTGTTCTTGGGTACATTTTCTTGTATCCTTCCATGTGGGAAGCTATACCAGGCCCTTGAGTTACCAGATAGACAAAGTCCCTGATGATTCCCAAACCTGCATGTGTGGTCCTAACTTGCCCCTTGTACTCCAGAAACACTCCTCCCATGGTTTGCTGAAAATGTCTGGTGAATGTTCTGCAGTTGTATTCATTTATTCCTTCTATACATATTTAGTGTCTACTATGTTCCAGGCATCTTTCTGGGTGCTAGGGATGCAGCAGTTAACAACAACAACAGCAACAGAAGTCCCTGCTCTCATGGATTTTTACATTTCATTCTCAGCATGTCTTGACCACACTCATCATCCTCATTTCATTATATAGTTGTTTAACTGCTTCCTCTAGCATCTGGATTTGTCCTAACTGAAGTGGCATTTCTCAGTCCCCCAGATACATTCCATTGTTATCTTTATTAACTTCCTTTCTCTCAACATGTAATTGTCATTCACAGTTGCATCTTACACTTCTTTTTATTTCTTTGCATTCCCCTGACTTCACCCAACGCAGCCTGTCTTACCTAAAGCACAGCAGTTTCCTGACTTGTGCTGCTGGTCATTAATGCTTACTCTCTCGTCCTGTGTGAGTAGGACCATTTTCGGCCGATCAATTGAAAAAGTTGGCTAAACCAGGGAAACCTAAAAAAATTAAACATATACTTTAAACATTTTATTTTCACCCAAAAGATATAAGTGCACATTCGCTCACTCGTTTTTAGGTATAGGCCAAGACATTGTCTTTCAGTGGTCTTGTTGATTGAAATTTTTAAAAACATCTTTCAGGCCGGGCACAGTGGCTCACGCCTGTAATCCTAGCACTTTGGGAGGCCGAGGCAGGTGGATCATGAGGTCAGGAGTTCAAGACCAGCCTGGCCAACGTGAAGAAACCCTGTCTCTACAAAAAATACAAAAAATTAGCTGAGCATGGTGGCACATGCCTGTAATCCCAGCTACTTGGGAGGCTGAGGCAGGAGAATCACTTGAACCCAGGAGGCAGAGGGTGTAGTGAGCCAAGATCGTGCCATTACACTCCAGCCTGGGGGATTCCATCTAAAAAAAAAAAAAAACAAAAAAACTTTCCATTCTTATAATACATCTCCTATGATTACCAGTTTTAGTTTTTTTAAACATGAGAGAACAAAAATACTCAAGCAGAAGATTGAATGCTGAGTCCTTTCACATGTTTGCAAATATTCCCCTAATCTTTCATAATTGCTTCAGCCATTTTTAGTGACTCACCTTCATTGAGTCTTTTTAAACCATTCATCGTGGCTTTTGAGGAAGTGATGTCTCTACCTCTTTGCACTCATATTTCATTAGTTTATGTAAAGAGTTATGGAAATAAAATTGCAAGTACAACTAGCATAAATAGGCTTGGGAACAAACATGCCTGACTCTTAGTACGAAGACAACCCACATGATGGCAGCAGAAGTGCCCAGGTGTCCCAGAGAGGAGACTACCAGCCAAAAGTGCTCATCTTGCCGAGAGTGTCAGTCAGTGCATCCTATAAACATGGGGTGCATTGGTTATTCTGGTGAATTGATTATCTGTAAAATGTTCAGTAGAGGGTACATAAGAGAGCAACTTCTGTATTACTGGAGTAATCTTCCTAAGCCACAGCTCTCATTAGACCACTTCCCTGCTCAGAAACCTTCAAGCAGTCCTCACTGCGTGAGGGACCAAGGGCAACATCTTGCCCTGTGACTCCATGTGATCTATGGCTGTCTTACCTCCCTCCCCTGTTGGTGCCTTCACTGTGACCTTCTCACAATCAAGCCTTTGTTCACTCTGGTGAACAAAGAAGGGGCCTGCTGCTGGGGCCTTGTTTGTCTAGGCTGTGCATGTCCAAGCCAAGCCCCTCCCTCCCTGCTGCCCCCCCCCCCCCACCTTCTGCCACTGCAGACCTTGATGGACATGCTGTTCACCTGGAAAGGACCAGCTCATAGTAGCACCTCCTTTAAAAAGCCTTTCTTGAGCTCCTTACAACAGGACATGGTTTTTCCTTTAAAAACCCTTCCCCATACCCCATGTGTATTTCTGTTAAGTCACTCCCATATCCCGCCTATACTGCATTTCTTTGCTGTGAGGTGAACCCAGCTCGCTGGACCTGCTGGCTGCTCATTCAGCAATCAGGCACCTCTTGAGTATGGGCTTGTCCCCTTTAACTCCTCTTCTTCAAAGCCTGTGTCTTTGTGAGCTCTTCAGGCTCCCCCCAGTCTTCAGTCAT
The DNA here is from genome assembly GCA_963573385.1 of Cacajao melanocephalus. Lineage (NCBI taxonomy): Eukaryota > Metazoa > Chordata > Mammalia > Primates > Pitheciidae > Cacajao > Cacajao melanocephalus. The sequence continues at coordinate 43,349 of CAUYLG010055557.1, forward strand.
GCTTACTGATTCAGAGAGAGGACATGGCTCTTTTGAGGTTGGAAGTTGGAAGTCATACATCAAGTCCTGAAGGCTTATCTGCTCGCCTCCCTTGACTTTTTCTAAAAACAGCTTTATTTATAATAATTTACATGCCATAAAATTCACCCATTTACAGTATACAATCCAATTAATTTTAGTAAATTGACTGAGTTACAACCATCATTGCAGATGAGTTTTAAGACATTCCTCTCACTCCAGAAATACCCATTGCTGCTCTTTCCACTTAATATCTGTTTCTACCACCAGCTCCAGGCAACTGCTAATCTGCTTTTTATCCATGTAGCTCCTCCCTTGACTCTCCCTACCACTTCCTCAGAATTGGAGTGCTTTCTGGACTAATGTGTGAGCTGTTTGCCTAAGGAACTTTTCTTCTGATTCCGCTGCATAGCTTTGTGATCTTCTCTTTCACTCATTCTCCCCATATTCAAGTTTCTCTTGGTTTTCTTTGTTGTGTGAACCTTGTCTCTGTTCACTGAGTTGGCCTTTGGCTTTTTGAGAAAACTGACCTTTTTCCCTCCTTTAGAATATGGAAAACTTGAATAGTGTCATGTACAAGTATTGTAGAGTCATGTACAAAGCAGATGCTAAACACTATTTACGGAATAAAGGAATCTGGGCCCCGCTAAGGCATAGGAAATCTTGTCTTCTGTTATAGTTAGCATAGTGCACATAAAGTCACTAAATTATTATATTTGGTAATAAATACTTTTTTATTTTTTGGTAAGGAAAATGACATTGTTTTTATTAAAATGATTCATGTTTGATAGCTTAAAGAGTACAAACAAAGTAATATCTTAAAATAATATGATCCAGCACTTCCACTTCTGGGTATATACCCAAAAGAATTGAAAACAGGGACTTGAAAAGATATTCGTGCACCCATGATGCATGGATCAACAAACATGTGGTCTGTACATACCACAGAATGTTATGCAGCCTGAAAAAGAAAGAATTTCTGACACATGCTACAGCACGTGCTACCGCGAAGACATTACACTGAGTAAAAGGACAAACACTGTGTGATCTGCTCCTGTGAGGGACATAGAGTCGCCAAATCCATAGAGACAGAAAGTTGAATAGTGATTGCCAGCAGCTGAGGCAAGAGGGAATAGGGAGTTGCAGTTTTATGTGTACCAAGTTTCAGTTGTGCAAGACGAAAAGAGTTCTGGACATGGGGGTGGTATGGTTGTACAACAATGTGAATGTACTTAACACTTCTGGAATGTGCACTAAAAATAGTTGAGATGCCAGCCTGGCCGACACAGTGAAACCCTATCTCTACCAAAACAAAACAAAACAAAAATTAGCCAGGCATGGTGGCATGTACCTGTATAGTCCCAGCTACTTGGGAGGCTAAGGCAGGAGAATCACTTGAACCTGGGAGGTGGAGGTTCAGTGAGCTCAGATCGTGCCACTGCACTCTAGCCTGGTTGACAGAGTGAGACCCTGTCTCAAAAAAAAAAATAGTTGAGATGGTAGATTTGATGTTATATGTATTTTACCACAATTAAAAAATAATAAAGAGAATAATAGAACAAGAACAAAGAAGAAAGTTAAAGTATTATCTAAAACACAATGTCTTAGAAGCAACCAGTGGTTGCCACAAGAATATTCTTCATAGGAAAAAAAAAAAAAAAAGCCTGGGCAACATAGCAAAACCCCATCTCTACCAAAAATCTAAAAAATTAGCCAGCTGTGGTGGTATGTGCTTGTGGTCCCAGCTACTTGGGAGGCTAAGGCAGGAGGATTGCTTGAGCCCAGGAAGTTGAGGCTGCAATGAGCTATGATGGCACCACTGCACTCCAGCCTGGGTGACAGAGCAAGACCAAATTTCAAAAAACAAAAAGGCCGGGTATGGTGGCTCATGCCTGTAATCCCAGCAGTTCAGGAGGCTGAGGCGGGCAGATCACTTGAGGTCAAGTGTTCATAACAAGTCTGGCCAACATGGTGAAACCCTGTCTCTACTAAAAATACAAAATTTAGCTGAGCATGGTGGCGCACGCCTGTAATCCCAGCTACTTGGGAGGCTGAGGCACGAGAATAGCTTGAAACCTGGGAGAGATGGAGGTTGTAGTGAGCTGAGATTGCACCACTGCACTCCAGCCTGGGTGACAAAGTGTCTCAAAAAAATAAAAATAATAAAAATAAAAGCAACCAGTGTTAAACTATGGGGATGATTTTCTAAGCACCTCTCTCAGCGGTGATCCCACTGTAACAACAAATATCAGTACAGGTTCAGAGTAGGGGGAATCCAGCCAGAGTCCTTGAGAGGAGGCCTGCAGCAAGGGTGAGAGCTGATCACCCAAGGCAGGAAAGCTGTCCGCACCCGCAGCAGTGAGTGCCGGATAGGCCTGTGGGGTGGCTTCAGTGCCCACCATGGGGTGTTGGGGAGCCCAGGCAACAGGGAGCCTCCTTCTGCCATTGAGTGAAGGGAGGGGCTTAGGCTGCTGAGGCTGAGCTTCCCAGAGGTGTTCTGTAGAGGAGAGAACATAAAGAGCACATGATGTGAGTTCACTGAGAGTCCTCGCTTTGAGAAAAGATGACACACTCCTGGGATTCCCAGAAATACTGGGGAAAGTTTGCAATGGGGATGATGGTTAAGTCATAGTAGTAAATGACTAGGGCCAGAAAAATATTATTTAGTTGTGTTTTTTTCTTTTTCTTTTGGTTTTTTTTTTTTTTTTTTTTTTTGTGGCAGGGTCTCTATCTGTATTACAGGCTTGAGGGCAGTGGTGCCGTCACAGCTTACTGCTGCCATGACCTCCTGGGCTCAAGTCATTCTCCTGCCTCAGTCTCCCAAGTAGCTGGGACTACAGGTGCATACCATCATGCCTGGCTAATTTTTGTACTTTTTGTAGAGATGGGGCCTCTCTATGTTTCCCAGGCTGGTCTTGAACTACTGAGCTCAGGCGATCCTCCCGCCTTGGCCTCCCAAAGTGCTGGGATTGCAGGTGTGAACCACCGTGCCCAGCCAGTACTGTTAACATGATCCCATTTGTATCCCTAGACTTGTTGGTCTAGGGAAACATGAGACACACAAAATACATAGGAAGGTATTCAGCCTATGCTTTTCCTTTATATATAATGTGAACTTCAAAATCTTGAAGGCCAATGATGATTTTGATTTTTCTTATTTAGAGATAGGGTCTTGCTATGTTGCTTAGGCTAGACTGGAGCTCCTGGGCTCAGGCAATCCTCCTGCCTCAGTCTCCCAAATAGCTGGGGCTACCGGTAGGCATTACCATGCCTGGCACAATGATTTTTGATTATTTGTACCAAGCTCTGAAAGAAAGCAGTGGGCATATAATAGAGTTGTCACAGGCTCAGAGGACAGATTACCTAATGAATCAGTGGTTGAGACAAGTACAGAGGTTTTTTTTTGTATATATATATATATTTTGTTGTTGTTGTTGTCATTGTTTTGAGACAGAGTCTCTCTCTGTTGCCAGGCTGGAGTGCAGTGGTGCCATCTTGGCTCAGTGCAACCTTCGCCTCCTGGGTTCAAGCAATTCTCCTACCTCAGCCTCCTGAGCAGCTGAGACTACAGGTGCGTGCCACCACGCACAGCTAATTTTTATATTTTTTAGTAGAGACAGGGTTTCACTGTGTTAGGCAGGATGGTCTCGATCTGACCTCGTGATCTGCCTGCCTCAGCCTCCCAAAGTGCTGGGATTACAGGCGTGGGCCACTGCGCCCAGCCAATCTTCTTCCATTTAGATCATATCAATGTTATTCATGTTTAAGTTAAGCCCTATTAAGGATAAAAACATATTCTAATTCAAGAACGATGTTCAAGATTCTCTCCTTAAAGATAATTCTCATTTTATAGTTTCCTATTGCAAGAAACTATCTGTTTTCTCTGAATCTTGAAATGTTGATTTCTCTTTGAAGTTTCTGTCTCCAGCTTCTACTGGAGACAAAGTGGTATAGTGTAGGAAGAATGAGTGCTTTGGTGGCAATAGGCCTGCATTAAATTTCAGCTCCCTACTTTTAATCTATATGACCTTGGGCAAGATAGAGTAATCTCTCTGAACCTCAGTCTCTTGCTTGTAAGAAGAGAAAAAGAATGGCTACTGGGTCAGACCACACCTGATTCACTGGACTGTAACACTGAGGAAGTGTACCATGTGCATAACAGAACAGAAAGTAGGTAACCCAGAGGGTGTTTAATTCAGGAGTTCAGCATGCCGGAAAGGGCCCAGGTTCTTGCCATCTTTTTGGTCGGCCAACCTGAGCATGCTGGCTTGGCCCTCTGGCCAGCTCCCTCGTCATCACGAGATAACTGCTAGAGTTCTAGCAACCTCAAACAGAGGACAAAGTCCCATGGAAGAAGAAGGTTTCCAGCGTCTGTTTAAGAACAAGAGAACCTTCCCCAGCCCTCCTCCCAGCAGACCTCCCTCCAACTTTTGTTGGCCAGACTGGGTCTCATAGCATCCCTGACCTAGCCACTAGCAAGGAAAATGGAATCACCAGGATTGACATAGACTGTGCATGGAGGGTCTACTCTTGAGCTAAGAACAGGCCCCCTTCTGTTAGGGCCAGCTCTCTGGAGGCAGGAAGGAAGGAAGATATGGGAAATGGTTGATAGGTAGGTAGTCCACAGAGACTGCCACATCTGTTTTGCGGTGTTAAGCTCAAGTTTATTATTTGGATCAGGAATGTTTAAAAAATTAATGGGCTTTATCTTTTAGAGATATTGTAGATTTATAGAAAAATTAGTAGAAACTATAGCAAGTTTCCACATTTATACCCCCTCACCATCACCTCCAGTTTCCCCAGTCACTAACTTCTTGCATTAAAGGTGGTACATTTCTTAGAATTGATAAGCCAGTACAGATACAGTGTTATTAACTGAAGTCCATAGCTTATGTTAGGGTTCACTTTTGGTGTTGTACATTCTATGGGTTTTAACATGTATCCACCATTACAGAATCATACAGAGTAGTTTCCCTGCCCTAAAAATCTCTTGTGCTCCACCTGTTCATCCCTTCCTCCTAAGTTCCTGGCAACCACTGATCTTACTGTCTCTACAGTTTTGCCTTTTTGTCAGATAGCTGGAATGATATAGTGTGTGGCCTTTTCAGACGAGCTTCTTTCACATAGCAATATGCATTTAAGGTTCCTCCATGTCTTTTTGTGTCTTGATCATTTCTTTTTAGTGCCGAATAATATTCAGTTGTATGGACATACCACAGTTCGTCATTCACCTATTGAAGGATATTTTGCTTGCTTCCAAGTTTTGTCAATTATGAATAAAACTGCTATAAACATTCCTGTGCAGGTTTTTGTGTAGACCTAAGTTTTCAGCTCATTTGGGTAAATAACAAGAAGCTCAATTGCTGGATCATATGATTAGAATATGTTTAGTTTTATAAGAAACTGACAAACTATCTTTCAAAGTGGTTGTACCGTTTTGCATTTCCACCAGCAATGAATGAGAGTTCCTGTTGTTCCACATCCCTTGCCAGCATTTGGTGTTGCCAGTCTTGGATTTTCACCATTCTAATAGGTGTGTAATAGTATGGATCATGATTTTTTTTTTTTTAACATGGAGTTTCACTCTTGTTGCCCAGGCTGGAGTGCAGTGGCACAATCTCAGCTCACTGCAACCTCCGCCTCCTGGGTTCAAGCGATTCTCATGCCTCAGCCTCCCGAGTAGCTGGGATTACAGTCTTGCGCCACCACATCTGGCTAATTTTGTATTTTTAGTAGAGATGGGGTTTCTCCATGTTGGTCAGGCTGGTCTTGAACTCTTGACCTCAGGTGATCTGTCCACCTCGGCCTCCCAAAGTGCTGAGATTACAGGCATGAGCCACCGCACCCGGCCATAGATCATGATTTAAAAAAAATACTGGCACAAGGAAATTTGAACTCTGGCTATTTAATAAAAAACTATTGTTAATTGTTTTTTAGTTGAGATGATGGAATTGTGGTTTTATTTCAAGAGTTCTTATCTTTAGAAATCCAGGCTGAAATATTCACCCATGAAATAGGTTATCTTGGATTTGCTTCAAAATAATGGAAGCTAGAGGAAGAAGTGGGTGATAGGTGAAAACAATTGGCTATGAGTTGTAAACTGTTGAAACTGAATCAAGAGGCCCATGGAGGCCCGTTGTATTAGTTCTCTTTAGTTGTGTACATGTTGCAGTTTTTCATAAAAGGCTTTTATAATTAAAGTTTAATCATATATTATTTAAAAATGGTGGAGGGCCAGGCGCAGTGGCTCACGCCTATAATCCCAGCACTTTGGAAGGCCGAGGTGGGTGGATCACGCGGTCAAGAGATGGAGACCATCCTGGCCAACATAGTGAAACCCTGTCTCCACTAAAAATACAAAAATTAGCCGGGCATGGTGGTACATGCCTGTAGTCCCAGCGACTCGGGAGGCTGAGGGAGGAGAATTGCTTGAACTTGGGAGGTAGAGGTTGCAGTGAGCTGAGATTGTGCCACTGTACTCTAGCCTGGTGACAGAGCAAGACTTCGCCTCAAAAAAAAAAAAAATGGTGGAGACAGGATGCAATGGCTCATGCCTATAATCTCAACACTTCAGGAGGCCACTTAGGGAAAATTGCTTGAGCCCTGGAGTTCAAGACCAGTCTGGACAACATAGTGAGATCCCATCTCTACAAAAAAAATTTTTAAATTAGCTGGGCATGATGATATGAGGCTATCATCCTGGCTACTTGGGAGGGAGGCTGAGGCAAGAGGATCATTTGAGGCCAGGAGTTTGAGACTGCAGTGAGCTATGATAGTGCCATTGCATTCAAGCCTGGGCAACAGAGTAAGACCCTGTCTCAAAAAAAGAAAAAAGACACTTTAGTGTTTAGTGAAAATTAGGAACTGTCTTCTGGTCCCACCTTCACTTAACTTTAGTTCTTAACAGTATTCTGAGAAATAAATGACTATTTGTTGAATAATTATATATGTATTACAGTTTATTATTCAAAGAATCTTCCTAGAAACTGAAGATTTTTGGTAATCTTACTTGTAATTTTATTACAATTTTACTTGTAATTATATTATTTTTAGGATAGGGTCTCACTCTGTTGCCCAAGTTGGAGTGTGGTGGTGCACTCATAGCTTACTGCAACCTCAAACTCCTAGGTTCAAGTGGTTCCCACCTCAGCCTCCCAAGTAACTGGGACTACAGGTACACACCACCATACTTGGCTAATTTTTTATTTTTTCTAGAGACAGGGTCTTGTGCTGTTTCCCAGGCTGAATTTTACTTTAAATTATTTTAACATTTACGTATTTTCCAAATAAATGTATTTTTAACTTAAAAGGAAAAAGCAGTACATGTGTACTAGAAAGAAAATTATGGACAAGCAATAAAATAACTTTTAGAAAGGACATCATAATCCTGCCTACTCAGAGAGGCCACTCTCAATCAGTGCCTCGAGGTATAATTTTTGAAACCTTTTCCTGCTTATCCAGGTATCTATGTCTATATAGTTTTTGTTTATGTACACAATAGAGTTATATTCTTAATATATTTACTGTTTTGTGTTGTAACTTAATATCTCTCACACATTGCTTTAGAGACTGCATAGGAAGCCATCATATAGCTGTATTATATTTGATTAAACTCAGACATTTGTGTTGAACATTGAAAGTTTTTCCAGCTTTTTGCTATTACACACAGAAGGAGGCAATGTGCAGTTGTTAAGAGCACACACTCTGGAGTTAAACGGTTTCTCTGCAGAAAAACGTGATGGTGGTAGGCTTGGGACTGCTGTCCTTGGAAAGGGTGCTTGCAAGGTTGGCATTTGGCTGGTGTCAGGGAACTTGGATTTCAGAAGAGTTCCTGCCAACCTAATTGATAAGAATGGCTCACTGCATTAACTGTGCAAACACTGTAACTTATGCTGAACTCCTGTTTTCCTTCCAGGAGCCTACATGATGGTAGGCTGGTAAAAACCTTGGGTGCTAAGTCTCTAAGTGAGTTTCCCTGGCACACAACATTTAACACATGTTGTCACAGCTCATTGCTGGGAGAATTAAGCACACCCCTAATGACTATACTGGGAGAAAATTCTTGGAAGCTTATACCTAGTTTCCTCTGGACTTGGCCTTGTAGACCTTTTCCCTTGCTTTGTATCCTTTTGCTGTAATATATCATAGCTCTGAGTACAACTGTGTGCTGAGTCTTGTGAGTCCTTCCAGTGAATCGCCAAACCCTGGGGTGGACTTGGGGACACAGGTTTAAATCCTGGCTCTGCTGCTTTCTAGCAGAGCAAACTTAGGCAAGTTACTCACCCTCTCAGTCATTTTCTAATCTTTAATTTGAGTTAGAAAATAGTTTTGTTTTATAAATTGAAATATATAAAGTACTTACAATAGTGCCTGGCATGTAATTATTTCTCAATAAAGGTTAAGAATTATCTTGCAAGCTAGATGTTTATATAAATTTGTAACTATTCCTTTTTTTTTTTGGAGATGGAGTCTCACTCTGTTGCTCAGGCTGGAGTGCAGTGGCACAATCTCAGCTCACTGCAACCTTGGCCTCCCGGATTCAAGTGATTTTCCTGCCTCAGCCTCCCAAGTAGCTGGGAATACAGAGATGTGCCACCATGCCTGGCTAATTTTTGTATTTTTAGTAGAGACGGGTTTTCACTATGTTGGCCAGGCTGGCCTTGAACTCCTGAACTGCCCGCCTCGGCCTTTGAAAGTGCTGGGATTGGCTGGGCACAGTGGCTCATGCCTATAAACCCAGCACTTTGGGAGGCTGAGGCGGGTGGATCACGTGAGGTCAGGAGAAACCCCATCTCCACTAAAAATACAAAAGTAGCTAGGTGTGATGGCGCATGCCTGTAATCCCAGCTACTCGGGAGGCTGAGGCAGGAGAATTGCTTGAACCCAGGAGGCAGAGGTTGTAGTGAGCCAAGATCGTGTCATTGCACTGTAGACTGGGCAACAAGAGTGAAAACTCTGTCCAGAAAAAAAGGAAGTGCTGGGATTACAGGTTTGAGCCACCATGCCTGGCCTGTAACTATTTCTTTCAAATAAATTTCTATAAGAATAACTACTAGGTTTAAGGATATGTACTTTTTTTTATGTGTTCTGGTCATAAAAGTAAAATATACTTATTAAAGCATTAGAGATACCTGCTATAGAAAATAAAAGTCCTAATTTTGTATTTCAGATATAGTTATTTCTAATAATTTGCTTTGTATGTATTAAAATTTGTTTCTACACATATTAATATGTACAGTAGAATATAGAAATTTTTAATAAAAATGGAAGCAGGTATACATTATTTTATTGTTTATGCTTGTATATAAGGAATGCTTACATTCAATGAAGATCCATAAAAATTTTTTGTCTTCCTTAAAACATTTAGAATAGAGGTAAAGTAGAAAATATGTAATTATAATGTCCAAGTTGTCAACTTAGTTATACCTTTACATTTGAAATTACACATTATAGAAACACAGTACTTTAGAAATTGCAGACAGTCTCTGACTTATGATGGTTTCACTTAGGAATTTTTTGATTTTGCAATAGTACAAAAGCTATACGCTACTGCAAATTTTAAATTTGCTCTTTTACCGGGCTAGCGATATGTGGAGCTACACTTTCTCGTGATACTGGGCAGTGGTTGTGAGCCACAGCTCCTAGTCAGCCCTGCAATCATGGTAAACCTTCACAGCACTGCGTTGTCAGCATTTTTTGGACTATTGTTTGCCATCGTTTTTGCATCCATCCTGTCTACAAAGCCTATTTCGACCGAGGATATTTTCAGTTTGCAATGGTCTATTGGGACGTAACCCATCATAAGTTGAGGGGTGTCTGTAGGCTGTTGCTTTTTTTATAGCCATCACAGGCGTCTTTGACACTTCACTCTGTCAACGTGGTCATTAGAGCCACTTTTAAGGTTTACGGCAGATACAGAGCACATCAGCTCCACTTCCACCTGTTGCTTGATTCCACTGGACTCTGATTCCACTGGAAATTTTATCCTATTCATATAACATTCAGGCAACTGGTTTTTTGTTTGCCCAGGATGTGTGATTGCCACAACCCGACTAGTCCCTGTACTGCTTTTTAAAGTTATCACTGGCTGGGTATGGTGGCTCATGTCTGTAATCCCAGCACTTTGGGAGGCAGAGGCAGGTGGATCACCTGAGGTGAGGAGTTTGAGACCAGCCTGACCAACGTGGTGAAACCCTGTCTCTACTAAAAATACAAAAATTAGCTTGGCATGGTGGCAGGTAGCTATAATCCCAGCTACTCGGGAGGTTGGGCAGGAGAATTGCTTGAACCGTGAGATGGAGGTTGCAGTGAGCCGAGATTGTGCCATTGCACTCCAGCCTAGGTGACAGAGTGAGACTCCATCTCAAAAGAAAAAAAAAAAGTCAACCTTAAGACATGTTTATAGTGATGTTTAATACTTAAAATTGTTAGGCCATCCCCTAGGAATAATTACTGTGAGTATGTTAAATTTCTCTACCTCCTTTTAAAATAGTGTTGTCAGGTAACCTCTATAAGCATCAAAAACTATCATTGATCAAGGTTGTTTCAAGATGTGTCTTTCTCAAACGGTATTTAACATTGATTGGATCCTGGAATTAATTTTTCTAAGGTATATAAAAGACATTTTGGAGACAGGGAAATTTGAGTATGAAATATATACTATATGATACTTTGAAAATAACATTTTTTAAGGTATGATAAGGTGTTATAGGAGAATGCCCTAGGAGATGATGCTGGATGTGCTTAGGGGCAAAGTGTCATGATATCTATGACGTATTTTCAAATGATTCAACAAAAAGGAAAATAGGGGTAGGGGTGAAAAGCAAATGTAATTTGTTAACAATTAGTAAATGTAGATGATGGATATATAACAGTGTTCAATATTGTCTGCACACTTTTCTATGAATTTGAAAATGTTCAAAATGAAAAGCTGGACAATATAGAAGGACATTTTCTCTGTAATATAAAAATATTCATTCATATTTACGTCTAGGACTTATACTTTTATATCTTACAATTTGTATTGAAATAGGATATTTTTATTTTTAATTTTTTTGGAATTTATTTTGTCATAAAGAGTGAGATAGGGGTTTCACTTAATTTGAAGTGCCACTTATGTTAAAATCTTTCAAGTATATTTTTTGGGAATTTCCATTTTTCAACTTTGTTATAACTACACTTTTTAATATAATTTTATGGCTTTTTTATTTTTTTGAGACAGGGTCTTACTCTGTTGCCCAGGCTGGAGTACAGTGGCACGATCTTGGCTCACTGCAACCTCTGCTTTCTGGGTTCAAGTGATTCTTCCACCTCAGCCTCTCGAGTAGCTGGGACTACAGGCATGCACCACCCTGCCTGGCTAATTTTGTGTGTGTGTGTTTTTGGTAGAGATAGGGTTTCACCATGTTGGCCAGGCTGGTCTCAAACTCCTCACGCCATCCATCTACCTTGGCCTCCTAAAGTGCTGGGATTACAGGTGTGAGCCACCACGCCTGGCTGGTGTTTTTTAATAAGGTAGATTACTCTTTTTTATTCTTCCTTTCCCAAATTTTTCTAGATTTTTCCAGTGCTTTATTCTTCCAAGTGAATTTTGGAATAAACACATCAAGTTCACGATTGGTTTGAATTTTGTTAAAATTACAGGTTAATTTGGGCAGACTCAATGTTTTTATATTACTTACTCTTTTCACTGCAATAACAATTTCACTGGCTGGCAAAGGATCCTCAGAGATTCAAATAATAACCATAGAATTGTTTGTTTGAAAAGTTATGTTTTAGTTGTATTGTAAATAAACATATTCTTTTTTTTTTTTTTTTAAATGGAGTCTCACTCTGTCACCCAGGCTGGAGTGCAGTGGTGCAATCTCGACTCACTGCAACCTCTGCCTCCTGGGTTCAAACGATTCTCATCCCTCAGCCTCCTAAATAGCTGGGATTACAGGCACACACCACCACACCCAGCTAATTTTTGTATTTTTGGTAGAGATGGGGTTTCACCATGTTGGCCAGGCTGGTCTCAAACTCTTGACCTCAAGTGATCTGCCTGCCTCGGCCTCCCAAAGTGCTGGGATTACAGGTGTGAATCACCACACCCTGTCTATATCCTTAACTGAGTTATGTATTAGGTATTACAGATACAAAGATGAATAAGACAGCATCAGTGCCACTCAAAGAGTTCATAATCTCATAAGAAAGAATGGTTAAAATAGGCTGGGCCTGGTGGCTCACGCTTGTAATCCCAGCTACTCTGGAGGCAGAGGCAGGTGGATCACTTGAGGTCAGGAGTCTGAGACCAGCTTGGCCAACATGGTGAAACCCCAGCTCTACAAAAATACAAAAATTAGCTGGGTGTGGTGGCATGCACCTATAATCCCACCTACTTGGGAGGCTGAGGCACCAGAGTCACTTGAACCTGGGAGGCAGAGGTTGCAGTGAGCTGAGATTGCACCACTGCACTCCTAGGCAAGAGAGCAAGACTCTGTCTCAAAAAAAAGAGAAAAGGTTAAAATAATACAAGGTACAGAAGTACCATAAGGGAGATAGCATTGAATTCTGAGATGTGCAGGCCCATCAAAGGGGGGTGATAACAGAGCAAGAATTTAAAAGATGAAAGATATTACTCTGCATGGGCTACCATAACCAAATACCACAGACTAGGTGGCCTAAACAGCAGAGATTTATTTCTCAGAGTGTCAGAGGCTGGAAGTCTGAGTTCAGAGTGCCAGCATGGCCGGCTTCTGGTAAGGACTCTTCCTGGCTTATATATGCCACCATCTCACTGTGACCTCACATAACATTATAAAGAGGGAGAGAGAAAGATCTCTTCCTCTTCTTATAAGGCCACCTATCCTGCTGGATTAGGGCCCCACCCTTATGACCTCATTTAACCTTAATTACCTCCTAAAGGCCCTATCTTCAAATACCATCACATTGGGGGTTAGGGCTTCAACATGAATTTAAGAAGGACACAACTCAGTTCATAGCAGATGAATAAGCATTTGCTAGGCAGCTCAGTTATGGAAGAGGTGTTGAAACAGAGGGAACATAGCAGATATGAAGGCGTAGGGGCCTGAAACAATAGCGTGTGTTCAGGGAGTTACAGCTGGCTCAGTGTTGCTGGAATATAAAGTGGGAGAAAGAACTTCTGATAGCTGAGGCTAGAACAATAGGGGTGGAGATGGGGCACATGATTATGAAGGACCTTAGTGTGTAATAAGCTTAGAAAGACTTCATCTTAATGGTAGAGTGGAGCCTCAGGAACTTCTAGGCAGAGGCATCGTGAGGTCAGATTTGCATTTTTGATAAATCAGGTGGAGGAGCAATTTGAGCAGCAGCAAAACTGGAAGTAGTGAGTTAGTTGGGAAACTAATGTAGTAGCCCTTGTGAATGAAAGATGCAACAAAGACAAGAGAGAGGTAAAGTCTGAAAAATGTTAAGGAGATGAAATGTGCAGGACTTGACTAGATATTTTAAATGTGGTAGGTGAGAGAGCCATAGGAGTCCAGGCTGGGCTGGTGTCTTACTTGTCCAGTTTCCATAAAGAGACATGTTAATTACCTTTTACAGAATTAGTAAATTAACTCATTGATTTCCAAAACTCAAAATAAGTATGTAACTGTTTTGTAAATTGAAGTTGCGTCACTCTTACCATGATCACAAACTCAAGCTTTACCTATAATTTCAGAACTATTTGGGGAAGTCGACCGTCTTTTCTGGGCTAATTACCTTTTTGGTTTTTTTTTTGAGACAGAGTCTTGCTCTGTCACACAGGCTGGAGTGCAGTGGTGCGATCTCAGCTCACTGCAACTTCCACCTCCTGGGTTCAAGCTATTCTTCTGCCTTAGCCTCCCGAGTAGCTGGGACTGCAGGCACCCGCCACCATGCCCAGCTAATTTTTGTATTTTTAGTAGAGACGGGGTTTCTCCATATTGACCAGGTTGGTCTCAATCTCCTGACCTCATGATCCGCCTGCCTCGGTCTCGCAAAGTGCTGAGATTATAGGCATGAGCCACCATGCCTGGCCTCTAATCACCTTTTTAAAAGGGTGGCATTTGCATTTCTGCTCTAACACTGGTATCATATGCATGTCTGCTCTAACACTGGTGTCATATGCATTTCTGCTCTAACATTGTCCTCTGCTATTTATTTTCCTTAGTATACTTGCACATGCTCAGTATTGTGCTACATTTGATACATTACAGAAATAAAACCGTGACTCATGTTTTTGACACGCTAGTTTTGTGGAGAAACCAAATCATGGTACTGCCACTAAAAGGAAGTAATGTGTATTTAAGGGCTAATTTGTGTCTGCTACATGCAGCCTATACATTGGCTCATTCATTTGTTTTCATTCATTTGTTCTGAGTGCCTGTGTTTATAAAGTTTACACTCTAGTGGAGGGGACAATAATTAGTAAACATGTAGTAAATGGAATGGCAATCAGTGTCACAGAGGCCAGCAAAGTAGGAGAGGGTGTGTGCTGAGGGTCTGGCTTACTATTTAATGTGGTGTAATGAGAGAAGCCCCCTTAGTAGGGTGACATTTGAGCAAAGGCCCACGGAGTGAGAGAGCGTGAGACATGGTCTATGCAACGTAGGTGTCTGGGGGAAGAATGTTCCAGGCAGAGGGAACACCAAGTGCAAATTCCAAGGCCCTGAGATGGGAACATGCTTCGCTTATTTGAGGAACAGTGAGGAGGCTGGTGTAGCAAGAACAATGTGAGAAGGGGAAGGTGAGTTGATGAGTTGGCTGATGAAGGGAGGGGAAGATTATTCAGGGCCTTGCAGGCCATTTTAAGGGCTTTGAGTTTTCCTCCAAGTGAGACAGAGAGACAAGTGGAGGTCTAACCTGATTGGACCTAGGCTTTAGAAGCATCACTCTCACTGTATGTGGAGACTATAAGGAGGCAAGGGACTGGTTAGGAGGCAGTTTCAGTAATCCTGGCAGGAGATGACAGTGGCTTGGATCAGGTGGTAGCAGTGGAGGAGGTGAGAAGTGCCGAAATGTGGGGCTATTTATGATATACACACTGACAGGCCTTGCTGAAGGACTAGATGTGGTGTGTGAAAGGAGTTGAGCTTCTGGCCTGAGTCACTGGAAGAATGGAACTGCCATTTATGGAGATGGACAGGACTATTAGAAAAGCTAAGTGGAGATGTCAAGAGAAGCTCTCAAGAAGGTAGTTGGATAAATGAGTCTGGAGTTAGAAGAGGCAACCAGCCTGGAGATACGTAGATGGTATTTAAAAGCCACAAGTTGGTAGATTAAAGACCAAGGGAGTATATAGGAAAGAGGTATGTTGGCTGAGCTTTAGTGCTCAGGGTTTAGAGGTCAAGATGAGGAGGAACCAACAAAGGGGACTAGGAAGAGGCCTTTAGGGGTTGGGCAGAAAACTAGGAGAGCGTAACGTCCTGGAACCAAGTGAGCACACTGTTTTGAGGCGTCAGGAGTGATCAGTCCTGTCCTACGCTGTTAATGTGTGAGACCTGAGAATGGACCATAGTGCTCAAGTGACGCAGGAGATAGAACCAGTCATACCACTAATAATTTTATTAGTCCTAAATATTTTTACTGCAAGATTTAGTCGTTCTAAGTGTTTTCACTGTCAGATGAAGGATGAAAGTCGTTCAGGGTAATTTTCATTTTAGTAATTTCTGACAGCAGCAGAACAGTTTCTACTTACGATTGGTATGCATTTTTATTATTAGCCATAGTATTCATTTTGGATAATGAGTACGTCTTTGTTAGCGTTATTTTTCTTCACCTCCTCCTCGAGTTGTTCATCCATTCATTCATTCGCCCCAAAAATGCTTATTAAGCGCCTGTCCTGCGCCAGTCCTAGGTTTCTCTTGTCCTGATAGGTCTAGTTTCACAAGCGCAGGATTTTGCCTTTCCGGAGGCAATAGGCTCCCGCCTCCCCGCAGTGGGGTTTTTCCAGCCTACCTTGTGCAGCTGCAGTCCTCAGCGTCCGCGGGAGGAGGCCTGCAGCGGGTCAGCCGGTGCGTCCCGCCCACGGCTGGGGGCCGTCTAGCCTCCAAGAAGGAAACGCAGATGAGGTGGGCGGACAGTATGCAGATGAGGGGGCGGGCCAAGCCTGGCGGGCGGCGAGCAGTGGAGGTGGTCCGGCAGGATGCAAATAAAGGGGGCAGGCCGTGCGGGGCGGGCAGGATGCAGATAAGGGGGCGGGGCCCGCGGGCGCGGGAGCGGAGCCGCTCCGCCGGCAGCCTCTGGGAACTGGAAGGCGCCTGGCCCTTTCTTTGACTGGAGCGGACCCGCCGGACGCAGCCGCGTCGCCAGCCGGAGACGGCGCGAGCTCGGCACGGTGGACACCCCGTCCGAGGCCGGCCAGTCGGCCGCTGCTGGAGTCGGCCAAGCATGGGCAACCACTCAGGACGGCCCGAGGACCCGGAACCAGGTCTGTGCAGCTGGCGGGGGTCGCGCCGCTCCCCATCCCCCGGCCGAGCGCCCTTCCCCCACCGCCTCCGGCCCGCGGCGCCCAGGGGGGCGAGCGAAAGGCTAAGGTCCCGGCGTGTGATTCTTGCCGTTGGAATGCGGCGCAGGGGAATGTGAAATTACCTGTGCCGGCGCCGCGACCAGGAAACGCTGCTCGTCCTGAACGCGCACCTGGGAGCCCGGGCCGCCAGGCGGGGGCCGCGGGGTCCCACCTGCGCGCCTGGCCTGCGTCTAGACCGGGTCTCCTGAGCTCGCAGGCCGCCCGCGGACTTTCCGGGCGTTTGCGGGGAGGGCGTGCCCCGCGGCTGCTCCCTCTCGGCCGCGGGCCCCGCACTTTGTGGCGCCCGCGGCTCTGCCCCTCACACTCTCGCTGGGGCTGCCTAGCGACTGTTCCTTCCCCGGAATAGTCCCTGCTTGTTCTGGGATGTCGGGCGCGCCTCTGGTTATCCCGTTTTTACTTCCTCAGTCCTGAGTGAGCTTAGTGGAGTCAGCTGGGCCGTAGTTTTTGTCTTCTGGACGCTTATCCCGGCCCCCAGCAGAGTTAGATGCTGATAACCAGGGTTGCTTTTAAAAACAAAACGAAACATTTCTGGACTGTCAGGTGAAGCAAATGGGTTTTGGTTTTGCCTGAAAAATGGCATCTTGGCTGATAGGAAAGAGATGGTTGACCTGACGCTGGAGTCGGGGGGCGTGCAGGTGACGGGTATGTGTTTCTGTGAGAGAGTCAGAACTCTATAAACATTTTCCAAAGGCGTAATATTTTAATTTTAATTTGAATGAGGGCTTTGAGGCTTTGAGAGGTGAAGCGACTTTTCCGAGTGACCTTTTCCGGAGCTGGGAGCTGGCTGTAGGACGCTGGGTTGTCCCGGCCTCTGCGCATTGCTCCTCCTTCACCTACCTCCCAGTGCCCCAGCCGGCCATATCCTCGGGGCGGGGTGGAGGCAGGTGCCTCTCTGGCACTTGGGGTACATTGGACTGGCACCAGAGCCAGGATA
Organism: Cacajao melanocephalus; assembly: GCA_963573385.1. Lineage (NCBI taxonomy): Eukaryota > Metazoa > Chordata > Mammalia > Primates > Pitheciidae > Cacajao > Cacajao melanocephalus. Next base: position 60,814 of record CAUYLG010055557.1, read on the forward strand.
GAAAACTTGGACAGCCACACAGGAATATGTGAAGAAAAATTTCAGGGGCCGGCTTACTGCATAGAGGTGACTCTACACAACACTTGTTCAGACTTTTTTTTTTTTTTGGCAGAATAACCAATAATATGCATATTCATAAAATGAAATATCCATAAAATAAAAATAATATACTTAGAACCCTGTTCATAACTGTTCGGTAAAGGATAGGTAACATTTAAAAAACACCTCTCATTAGTTACATGCCTGTCCAGATTGTGAAAACCCCTATGTATTATTCCTTTGTGTTAAAATTGTGAAAACACTGTTCTTAGGAGTTTTTAAGAGTGATTTAGATACCTGTGTTCCAATTTTTTAGTGACCTTACTTTTTAAAGCACTGTGATGGATAGGGCATAAAAAGAACGTTTATGCCAGTGACTTATTTTATTGTATTTTCCAAAGAATGCATATTATTCCAGCATGGGAACTCTGGAAATTAGAGCTTTGTTAAAGATGCATGTGTTGGCCGGGCGCGGTCGCTCACGCCTGTAATCCCAGCACTTTGGGAGGCCAAGGCAGGTGGATCACGAGGTCAGGAGTTCAAGACCATCCTGGCTAACACGGTGAATCCTCGTCTCTACTAAAAATACAAAAATTAGGTGAGCATGGTGGCGTGTGCCTGTAGTCCCAGTTACTCGGGAGGCTGAGGCAGGAGAATTGCTTGAACCGGGAGGTGGAGGTTGCAGTGGGCCAAGATTGTGCCGCTGCACTCCAGCCTGGGCTACAAAGCAGGACTCTGTCTCCCAAAAAAAAAAAAAAAAAAAAAAAAAGTGTACGTTTTCAGTCTGCTTTACCACAGGGACTGGAATGAGGTCGCATGGCCCCAACTGGCAGTTGTGGTACATTGGACTGGAATCTCAACAAGTGCTTCCGTGAGTCATCAGAGCAAGGGGACCAAAAGGATATAAAGGGGAAGCAGAAGGGAGGCTGGATGAGTGATGAGTGGAAGCAGCATGCAAGCCTGAGTGTCACGTGGTTCCTGTGCTGTGTCAGTTTTGTCCATGGAGAACAGACATTTAGGATTAGGAATGCACCCAAGAAAGACGAAAGGGATAGGAAGCAGAATTTGAGGAGTTTGAGGCCAGCCTGGGCAAGGAAAGCTTTTGACTGTGATGCAGACCCAACACCTATGAAAGGGAAGCGGCAGGCAGCAGGTTGGGGCAGGGAGAGAGCCTCAGCTAATGAGGTAGACCTGAAGTCTTGGCCAGCTGATAGGGGAGCTCCAGAGCAAAGCCTACCCATTAGAGGGGTCTCAGGTTGGGCAGAAAGGACAGTCACTAGTCTTTTTGTGGTCAGTCATTGGCTAGAGGCTACTTGGGAAGAACGTGCTTTCAGCTCAGAAGCTAAATTGAGTCCTAGGATCCTTGTGGCGCCAACAGCTGGAGGCTGTCAACCCTCTGCAGGCCTTGCAGCTGAATGGCAAGTTTGTTTTTTCTTTTTTTGAAACAGGGTCTGACTCTGTCACCCAGGGTGGAGTGCAGTGCTGTGATCATGGCTCACTGCAGCCTTGACCTTCCAAGCTCAGGCAATCGTCCCACCTCAGCCACCCAAGTAGCTGGACCGTAGGCCTGGCTATTTGTTTTGTTTTTCTGTAGAGTTTTTTTTTTTTTTTTTGAGATGGAGTCTTGTTCTGTCATCCAGGCTAGAGTGTAGTGATGTGATCTTGGCTCACTATAACCTCTGCCTCCTGGGTTCAAGTGATTCTCCTGCCTCAGCCTCTCGAGTAGCTGGGACTACAGGTGTGCACCACTACACTAGGCTAATTTTTGTATTTTTATTAGAGATGGGGTTTTGCCATGTTGGCCAGGCTGGTCTTGAACTCCTGACCTCAAGTGATCTGCCTGCTTCGGCCTCCCACAGTGCTGGGATTACAAGTGTGAGCCACTGCGCCTGGTGTAGAGATGGGATCTTGCTGTGTTGCCCAGGCTAGTCCCAAACTCCTGGACTCAAGTGATACTCCTGCTTCAGCCTCCCAAAGTGCTGGGATTTTAGGGGTGAGCCACTGCACCTGGCCAAGCTCTTTCTTGAAAAAGAGATCCCAGTGGAACACCTCCATGGTTGGCTGCTGCAGGACCTCAGTTGTTTGGATAGGGAGAGTCTCTTTAAAGGGTAAAGAGATAAAATCCCCATCTCAGACCCCCTGTAAGGGTTAAGAGTGCACCATCTTTGCCAGGTGGAAGCTCATCCCCTCTGGGGTGAGTCTAAGGCAGAAGGCAGCCTCTCAGCTGCTGCTTCTTTTCTAGCCCTGGAATTGGCTGTGGTGGCAGCAGGATTCCTCTTTTGTGGTATCTGCAGTCCTTTGAATTGGGGCATCATGACTTAACGTGGTATTGCAGAATGGATAAGATAAATAGATCAAGTAAAACATACGAAAATGTCATATCTGAAATTTTCAGCCTGGGCAGAGAAACCTGGTGACTGTCTCTTGCTTCCTAAAAGGTCCTAGTTTACCGTCCTTCAGTTTCCAACCAGGTTGTCAGCACCTGCATTGTTAGGGCTGCCAGGCATAGTTGTGCAGTCTGTGTACTGTTCAAAGGCATCTGCTTAGAGAGCTGAGTGGACTCAGCAGGGTTGTAGCAACCCAGAGGAGGGGGTGCATTTTGCAATTTTGCCTTTTTATATTGACACAAAGGTGCCCAAAGTGCTAAAGAAGTCTTAGAAAGTAAGTTTAGTCTTAGAAAGTAAGGTTTTCCCCAGACCCCATACTAGCATATTATTTATTTTAAATTTGCATGTATGTGTTTAAAAAGTTAATGCAAATTACATGAAATAAAAGCTCCTCAGGTGCACTCTGCATTAGTTACAGTTAATGCTAACTGTGGTTACAGATAAAATTCCGAAATAGCCACTTAGGACAGTGAAAGTTGATTTCTCCCTCATGTTACATCTGGTGTGAGTTGGGGGCCGTTAAAAGGTGGTTAGAGTCTCAGGCTAGTGGATGCTCCTCTTCAACATATGGCTCCCAACTTGCTCTGAATCTGCCAGCAGTCAGCAGAGGAGAAGGCATGTGGAGGACCCTGCAGGAGGTTTTAGGGGCCAGGCCTAGAAGTGATGCACATCATTTCCATGAACATTCCATTGGCCAGGCTCAGTCACACAGCCCCACCGACATGCCAGGGGACTGCAGCGCGCCGAGCAGAGAGAAGCATGGGTGTTGGTAAACATTGGTGTGTCTTTGTAGACATGATGACCATTCTCAACCGCATTTGCATCAGTATTTTATTACAAACATTTTAATCAGAAGAATTAACACTTACATAGTAAACACCTATATACCAACCATCTAGATTCTAAATTAGAATTTTGCTGTATTTGCTTTATTTGTACATCTCTCTATATTCATCCCTCTGCCCACCCATTAGTCCGTCTTATTTTTGATGCATTTCAAAGAAATGGTAGTTATCGCTATAATTCTACATTATATACTATACCTTTACTGTTTCTTGATTTGTTAGCTTTAAAGCCTCTCTACTACTCACCCACGCTATGAAAGTTGAGGAATTAAGTACATTTTCCCTACTACATATTCCCCTCATCCCTCATTTCTGCAAGTCATACTTAAATTTTCCAAATCCATTGTTAGTATAAAAATGCTAATGGTGGAATACAGGTGGTGGTATACAGAAGTTTACTGTAAAATTCTTCCCACTTTGCTATATGAAATTTTCATTTTGAGACCAGCCTGGCCAACATGGTGAAACTTTGTTTCTACTAAAAATACAAAAATTAGCCAGGTATGGTGGTGGGCACCTGCAATCCCAGCCTACTTGGGAGGCTGAGGCAGGAGAATCACTTCAGCCCAGGAGGTGGAGGTTGCAGTGAGCTGAGATCACGCCACTGCACTCCAGCTTGGGTAACAGAGTAAGATTCTGTCTCAAAAAAAAAAAAAAACCTTTAAAATTCTAAGGAAATCTGTTGTTTTCCGCTTGTATTTCTTGACTCGCCAGCTTTAAACAGTGCACTAGGCTTCACTACAGGTGAATGAGAATGTGGTGCCCCTAAGTGTCTTCTGCCTTATTTTCAGAGTCCCCTCCCCGACTTGTTCCTAGTCTGCCTCTTAACCTTTCACATGTCTAGAACATTTACATTCTGTTCCATAATTAGTATTATTAAATCTTCTGTGCATCATTTATAGGTTGATTCTAAAACTGGAAAGCCAATCAGCATTTAGAATATCAGGATCTCATGTATTATTTACTGGAGAAGCAGGTAGTATGTTTAGATTTATAGAGAAGACAGTGGAATCTTACATTGCATGACTCATGATCTGTGACAACAGGAGGGAGGAGTAAGGAGAATGGAAAAGGGTTGGTAGGAGTATTATTGCTGTTTACTTTTTGTGTGTGTGTGTGTGTGTGTGTGACGGAGTCTCGCTCTCTCGCCCAGGGTGGAATGCAGTGGTGCGATCTCAGCTCACTGTAACCTCTGCCTGCCGGGTTCAAGCGATTCTCCTGCCTCAGCCTCCTGAGAAGCTGGGACTACAGGCGTGTGCCACCACACCCAACTAATTTTTTGTATTTTTAGTAGAGACGAGGATTCACCGTGTTAGCCAGGATGGTCTCAATTTCCTAACTGCTTTTAAAATGAATATGCTTTTATCCTATTACCCAGTTTCTTTCTTTTGCAGACTGGTAGAGGGAATTTCTTTTTTCTTAAAACCAGGAAGCACAGTGGTTAACAGTTTGGGTTCTGGAGCTAGGCTGCCTTTTCAAACTCAGTTCTGTCACTTCTTTTTTTCTTTTTTTTTTTTTTTTTTTTGAGACAGAGTCTCACTCTGTTGACTAGGCTGGAGTGCAGTGATCTGATCTTGGCTCACTGCAATCTCTGCCTCCCAGGTTCAGGAGATTCATTCTCCTGCCTCAGTACCTGGGACTACAGCTACTAAGTAGCTGTCCCTAGTGGCTGGGACTACAGATGTGTGCCACCACACCTGGCTAATTTTTGTATTTTTAGTAGAGACAGGGTTTTGCCATATTGGCCAGGCTGGTCTCGAACTCCTGACCTCAGGTGATCTGCCCACCTGGGCCTCCCAGAGTGCTGGGATTGCAGACTCGAGCCTCAACTTCTTCGTCTAGAAAAGGGAAGAGTAATATAACCTACCTTTCAGGATTATTGTGGTGATTCATAGGTTAAAACATATGAAGGCTTAAAATAGACACACGTAGAAAGTGCCTGATAAGCTTTAGCTGTTAATTCTTCTTAACCCTCCAACATAATATTTTGGTCTGGAGTGGTTGCTTTCTAATCCTATCTCACTCTCTGGTTAGCTCATTATTTCTTGGATTTTTTTTTTCTCTTTTTTGCATTCTCCTCGCTTTTGTAAAAGTAAAGATGTGGCCTGGCGCGGTGGCTCACACCTGTAATTCCAGCACTTTGGGAGGCCGAGGTGGGTGGATTACCAGAGGTTGGGAGTTCGAGACCAGCCTGACCAACATGGAGAAACCCCATCTCTACTAATAAATACAACGTTAGCCAGGCGTGGTGGCGCATGCCTGTAATCCCAGCTACTCGGGAGGCTGAGGCAAGAAAATCGCTTGAATCCAGAAGGTGGAGGTTGCAGTGAGCTGAGATTGCGCCATTGCACTCCATCCTGGGTAACAAGAGCGAAACTCTGTCTCCAAAAAAAAAAAAAAAAAGGTGAAGATACATGCATCAAGTATCCATGATAATACATAGTAAAAAATCTAAGAAGTAACATCAAATATAGTTACTGTAATAAATGTGAATGGGTTAAAGTCTCCATTAAAAAGAGAGCTTCACCAATTAAGACAGAAAAATCAAACATACATACTGTAGAAAAGCTTATTTATATGTTACTTTGATTTTTAAAATTAAACCATTTAAAGTTGTGAATAATAAAGTAGCTCTTTAAACTTTCAGGTTCAATGGTCTTGTTATTCTATACGTTCTATTTATAAATGCAGTGAAATTTATTAAACACTATTTAACAGTCTTTGGTTAATATTCAGTTCTGTTACAAACTTTGCTAATAAATTTAACATTTTAATTTGTGTTTATTAATTTAGTATATTTAGGTTCTTGTTAAAGTCTGACTGGCAAAAAAAAAAATAAGTCCAGTTTTTAAAGTCTTGTAAATTTAATAATTATTCTAATAAACTTAGTGATTCTTAAGTCCTCTTATATATTCTAAAACATTTATATTCTCTCTTTCTCTTTTTGTGAGACAGTTTCTCTCTGTTACCCAGGCTGGAGTGCGGTGGCATGGTGTAGACTTCCTGCGCATAGGCAATCCTCTCACCTCAGCTTCTCCCTAGTAGCTGGGACTATAGGAGCATGCCACCACACCTGGCTAATTTTTGTTTTTGTTTTTTAATAAAGACGGAGTCTTCTATATTGTCCAGACTATTCTTGAACTCCTGGGCTCAAGCTATTCTCCCGCCTTGGCCTACCAAAGTGCTGCGATTACAGGTGTGAGCCACAGTGCCCAGTCTACGTTCTCTCTTTGTATGTGTGTATATGTAGATGCACACTTTCGAACTTAAAATTACCAATTAATTACTCACTTACACATTTTGAATTGGAATCACAAGGTTGAACTGTTACTCTTTAATAAATTCAATTCTCTTAAACATTAAAAGTATAATTCTATAGTGCAGGTATTTCTTAATATGGACTACTATTACTATTTGTCTGATTCTTTTGATTATTTCCCCACTTGTTCTAAATCTTTCTAGGATTAAAAGATGTTTATAAGTGTTTTATTCCAAATAATATTGGGATTTCTTCCCATATAATTTTTTAAGATTCACAGTCTTGCTCTGTTGCCCAGGCTGGAGTGCAGTCATACAATGCTGGCTCACTGCAGCCTTGATCTTCCTCTCTGCCCAGCCTCCTGAGTAGCTGGGACTACAGGTGGTGCCATTATGCCCAGCTAATTAAAGAAAATTTTTTTTTTGTAGAGATGGGGTCTTACTGTGCTGCCCAGGCTAGTCTCCAACTCCTGGCCTCAAGCAGTCTTCTCACCTCAGCCTCCCAAAGTGTTGACTGTTTGCCACCATGCCTGGCCTCATATAATTTTGGGGGTTGTCTTCTCAATTTGATGAGGTTTTTTAATTAACAGAGATCTCTGACAGGGACAAGATTGGGATTCTTACCCTTCCTAAACTTCAGATATCCACTTGAGCCACTTTGCTTTGGTTGGAACATATTCTTGAAGATAATTGGTTTGAGCATATTCAGGGATATTCTGTGCTGGACAAGTTTTCTCAACCTTCATCTGAGGGTAACTATGTTTTGCCCTTACACTTTATTGATACTTTGCCTGGGTATAGAATTCTTGTTCACTACCTTTGTAATTTCTCTGTAGCATGGACTTCAATACTTGAAGAAAGAGGTGTCGTAATACTCATGTGCCTTACATTCATTATTTTATTTAATTCGTGTAGCTTCTAATAGAGGCGCGAGACCCCCATTCAAATGGCCATATCACTTGATTAGAGTTTGCACTTCTTTAGCACTTAAAATATATAAATATTTTCCCATCTAACTCCAAAGAAATTTGACTTGATAGAATACTGCCTGCTTTTTGTTTTTTATACTTTCTGTTTCTTAAAGCAGTATCTTTTTTTAAAATTTAAATTAATTTTATTTTAAGTTCTGGGATACATGTGCAGGTTGTGCAGGTTTGTTACATAAGTAAACATGTTCCATGGTGGTTTGCTGCACAGATCAACCCATCACCTAGGTATTAAGCCCCACATGCATTAGCTATTTATCCTGATGCTCTCCCTCTTACCGCCCCCGCCCCCTGACAGGCCCCAGTGTGTGTTGTTCCCACCCCCTGCCTGTGTCCATGTGTTCTCATTGTTAAGCTCCCACTTATAAGTGAGAACATGAGGTGTTTAGTTTTCTGTTCCTGTGTTAGTTTGCTGAGGATAATGGCTTCCAGCTCCATCCATGGCATCTGGATGCCATTATAGTATAGAGATTTTTATAATATAGAATGATTTATATTCCATTAGATATATACCCAGTAATGGAATTGCTGGGTCAAATGGCATTTCTGGTTCTAGGTCTTTAAGGAATCACCACACTGTCTTCCACAGTGGTTGGACTACATTCTCACCAACAGTGTATTTCTCCACAGCCTCACCAGCATCTGTTGTTTCTTGACTTTTTAATAATCGACATTCTGACTGGCATGAGATGGTATCTCATTGTGGTTTTGATGTGCATTTCTCTAATAATCAGTGATGTTGAGCTTTTTTTCATATGTTTGTTGGCTGCATAAATGTCTTTTGAGAAGTGTGTGTTCATGTCCTTTGCCCACTTTTTAATGGGGTGGTTTTTTTCTTGTAAATTTGTTTAAGTTCCTTGTAGATTCTGGATATTAGACCTTTGTCAGATGGATAGATAGCAAAAATGTTCTCCCATTCTGTGCGTAGCAGTATCTTTCTTGAGAGTAAAACAAAATGTGATTTTATTGTGGATATCTTTTTTGGCTTTGTCTATCTTATAAGATAATTCTACTGAAACAGTAGTATCAGCTAAAGACACAGTATACCACAAAGTATATTAAATGAGATAGGACCTTTTATACTGATAAAAGTACAATTCAAGAAGAAAAAGTAGCAGTTACAAAGTCCACTCATTAAATAGCAACTGGAAGTAACTAAAGCAAGACCTACTTGAAACGGATGGAAAAACTCACAAGTGAAGTGAGAGAATTTAATCGTGTCTTACACAAACCATTTTTCCAAAATCATCATGGAATGGTTAACATATTGATTTATGCTAAGGCCAGAAAAAAAACCTCATTACTGTCATTCAAGGGAAATTTTACTGATCACTCTGTGATCATCATGCAATAAAACTGTAAATAATGAAAGTTGACATTTTAAAAACAATCTATTTGGAAATTTTGACTCAAATAGGAATTGAAAACTACAATTATAGATCATTTAGAAAAATAATTATGAAATACTAATAAAGTTACAAATAATAAGCAAATTTATTCCTCTGAAAGCATTTATTATCAAAAAATAAAGAATGAAAATAAAGTAAGTTCTACACAAAGGACATTCGAAAGAAGAGAAACAACAAAAGAAATCTGGGAAAACAGGAGGGAGTTTTTTAAAATGGCAGAAATTAATGAAGTAAGTCACGACCGTGTCTGTTTCATTCTTCTCTTTCCTCAGTACCTGGTACCTTACCAGACACATGAATGGTATTTAGTAAATATGTTGAATAAATATGAATAAGCAAAAAAGGAAACCACTAGAATTGAAAAATCTTAAGAGTATGCTCTTTGTTAAACAATAAAGTTTTAGTTAGACTCATCAAGAAATAAGATAACACAAATACCCCAAATTAGCTATGTAAGAATGTATATAATCAAGGATGTTGGAGATTTTTAAAAAACTAGAATAAAAAATAGACAATCTTGATAACATTGAAATTATCTACGAAAACAATGACCAAAATCAATTCATAAAGAAATGAAACACTTGGACAGAAAAATAATCTTGGAAGATGTCACAAAGTGACTTAAGAAAATAGCTCCCAAAATAATCCTGAATCCAGATGATGTTACAGGTAAAGTTTTTCAAATATGAGGAAAATATAATTTCTGTGCTATTTAAAGTTGTGTGGTATGTTTCCCAAAGATATTAGATATTACTTATTACAACGGGCATAGGTAATGCTATAAGACATGTACAGATGATTATTTCTTATTTTAATAATTAAAATAAGTTAGAGAAACTATAACTAGTACATTTAATTTACGTCTGTTGTTTAGGACCAGGTTAGGTTAAAGAAGAAATGAGTCAATATTAAGTTTATGCAGAAAAATATTAAACACATAAGACAGTTGAATGCAAATATAGCCAGAATTATGAAGGTGATATTCAAATAATAGAAAATTGAAAATTTTTGCTAAGTACAGAAAAAGTGGAAAGTATTCCAATTTGTTTTGCTGAAAGTAGTGTTAATACTATTAATACTATTTCTGATTCCAAAGCTTTTCAAAGATGGTACGAACAAAGAAAGCCACAGTATATTCTTACTAATGTAGATGCTCTCCTTGACTGAAATATAAGCCAAATTTAATTCAATCATATATTTAAAAAAATACTACATCATTGGTTAAAAAGTGACTTATTCCAAGAATGCAAAAATATTATTATATAAATAAAACTGGAAAAAATCAGTAAATTTGAAGATAAAAATTACCCTCACTGTATGTCAATAATGCATTTAATAAGATTTAACATCTACCTCATAAACATTTAATTCCTGTTGGAATGGTATGGATCTTAAGATTAAAAAAAAAAAACTCGAAAAGCAGCACATACCATGCTTAACAGGAAACTAAAAACATCCCTGTAAAGGTCAGGAACAAAACAGTGGTGCCCATACAGGACTTTATGACACTGTTTTCAAATATACTAGCCAAAACAGTAAGATTTTTAAAAAATGGTTATTAAAAACGAGACAAAATTAGCATTACTTGTAGGTTCTAGAATTCTCTTGTTAGAATAGCCAAGGAGAACAACTGAAAAACTATGAGAACTTATGAGAATTTAGTAAGGTAAGCAGCTTGGAAATGAGTATATATTCAGATATGTTTGTGTGTGCATATATATGCTTGTATGATGTAGATGTATATGTAACAGTAGTTTTATGTTAGTAATCAGAAACGATGGTTTATTTTATTTTTTTGAGACAAGGTCTTGTTCTGTCACCCAGGCTGGATTGCAATGGTGCTGTCTTGGTTCACTACAACCTGTGCCTCCCAGGCTCAGACAATCCTCCCACTTCAGTCTCCCAAGTAACTGCAACTACAGGCAGTGCTACCACACCCAGCTAATTTTTGTATTTTTTTGTTGAGACAGAGTTTCACTGTGTTGCCCAGGCTGGTCTTGAACTCTTGAGCTCAAGTGATCCACCCACCTGGTCTTCCCAATGTACTGGGATTACAGGCATGAGCCACTGTGCCCAGCCACAATGGTTTATTAAAAGGTTTCTTTCACAGCATGAAAAAAATGTATAAAACCTGAGAAGAAATAAGAAATGTGCAAGGCATCTGTGAAAACTATAAACTGTCTACTCAGGGGCATAGATATAAACCTACCTGCTCAGAGGCACTAGTGATGATGTGGTAGGTGTATCATTTAATATATTATAGTTCTGAAAATCAGAAATAGCTGCTGAATTTTGTAAAATGCCTTTTGGACATTCATAATGATCTTCCTTTTTTTTTGAGATGGAGTTTCCACTCTTGTTGCCTAAGCCGGAGTGCAATGGCGTGATCTCTGCTCACTGCACCTTCTACCTCCTGGGTGCAAGTGATTCTCCTGCCTCAGCTTCCTGAATAGCTGGGATTACAGGCACTTGCCACCACGCTTGGCTAATTTTTTGTATTTTTAGTAAAAATGGTGTTTCACCATGTTAACCTCGTCTCCCCTCCCCTCCTTCCTCCCCCTCCCCTTCCTCCTCCCCCTCCCCTTCCCCCTCCCCCTCCCTCTCTCCCCTCCCCCCCTCCCCTCCCTCCCCTCCCCTCTCTTCCCTTCCCTCCCCCCTTACCCTCCCCTCCCCTCCCATCCCATCCCATCCCCTCCCCTTCCCTCCCTTTCCCTTGGCTGGTCTCGAACTCCTGACCTCAGATGCCCACCTTGGCCTCCCAAAGTGCTGGGGTTACAGGTATGAGCCACCATTCCTGGCCTACAGTGATCTTACTATTTTTCTTTTTAGATACAATTATTTGATGGATTTAGATATCTTCACCTTATAATAAACTTTAAATCAGGTTTTTTCTAAATTTTCCTTTTGGAATTTATTTTTAACATGAAAGGTGAATTAACAGCATAAATTTTTCTTGGTGCCTTATTGCGTTATATATAAAATTAGGGTGTGTTTGCATGGTTAGTTCTAAAGTTCCTGGTAACTTTAACATTCTGTGATTTTATGGTTTTAGACTTTTCTTTCCCCAAGAAACAGGGGTGTGCTCTGTTGCTCAGGCTGGTCTTGAACTCCTGCCCTCAAGGGATCCTCCTGCCTTGGCCTCTCAAAATGCTGGTGTAACAGGCATGAGCCACCACCCTTAGCCAGACTTATAAACATTTCTAACTCAGAGAAGTGTTTGGATTTTACCTCTTTCCCAAATGTGCTTTAGGTGTGGGATTTCTAGTTTGTTGAATTCTATTTTACTTAGAAAATTTTTTTTATATGGCTCCAATTAGATCAAACCAGCCTATGTAGTATCATAGAGGGAATGGTAGAATATTGAGAATTTTTAAGGGTTCCAAGTATCCTGAAGACTTCACCATCACAAGACAAAAACACCTCTAGGGCTGTCCTCCTACCAGACCCAGCCTCTGCTGTTCTGTTGCCCTTGCTGTCCCCCTCCATCCAGTTTGTCTGCCACTTCCTGCTTAGCCGGGGGCATGTTGTCTGGCGTCCGCCTTCATGTGGACATTGTGCTGCAGTTGGTTGCTTCTTCAGCTAAGTAAGAACCGTCTGAGTATCCATGTTTATCTTTGCCATCTCCATAGTCTCCAATACTCTGCAGAGTCCTTAGCAAAATGTATGGTTTTAATGAATTGATGGCAGCTGTCCTTTGTATTTCTAGGAAACTTTTGAATTCTCAGGAGAAAGTAGGCTTGATATTTCAAAACTAATGTGGTTGGCCAAATATTTTATATTGGGATTAAAAAATTATTTTAGTGGCACAAATATCCAGAAAGTTTGTGGATAAGAGTTTTTCCTCACCCCACACTACTGCAAAGATGACCCAGAAATCCTGAGTCAGTGGAACTCCTGGGGCGGGGGTGGGTGGGTACAGGTATCACAGGGACCTTGCTCACCCACTGTCTCCTTTTATCCCTGTCCCAGAGACTTAACACCACCATGGTCCCCTTTCCCTCAGTCTTTCATATGTATTTGTAAATATTCTTGTGTTCTTTTTCCTTCTTAACCTAAAAGAAGAAAGATTACTTTTTCTGAAGCAAATGAGCAAAGGTTAAGAAGGAAAAAGAACACAATTTTTTCCTTCTTAACCTTCCCCTAATTTCCAACTTCTGGTTCCAAATTAAGCCTAATTAAGGTTGAATGTTAAGATTATGGTTTATGATAAACCTAGAAAGATAAAGTAATAAATTTTGATGTAAAACTATATCCAGTAAAGAACTGGTGCCAACCACCTCCAAATCCCTTGAAAATCGCCTTTGTTTTATCTGCCAGAGAATTCATCTCTTTCTGTAATTGGTCCTCCTTTTTCTCTCTAGCACCAGAAGCCAAATTTTAAAAAAATCTTAGAAGGTTACATTATAAGCAGTCTAACCTTCTGATCTGTAAGCAGATAAACAAAGAGCCTATTCATAGTGGTCAAAAACTATTATGAAAATTGTCTGTTTATAGTTCTATTTTGGTCTCTTTTGCTCTCCAGCCTCAGTCTGAATGTGTTCCGAAGTTATGTGCAATTAATATGCTTTCAAACTGGACCCAAAATGTGATATAATAGTCTCTATTTGCAAGTTAACAAAGTATGAGTGATGGGGATATGTGTCCCTGTGTGCTGTGTTTGCCCGCGCATATTTGTGTTTCTGTGTTCCTCCCACACAAATTCCCTGACAGCCTGCACTTTATGCTTTCATAGGGATTTTGAATCATACGGGAAAGAAAGAAGAGAGAATGAAAATCAAGCGATAACCATAATTGGATCAATGATGAAATTGTAGTGTAAACTATACATTAAAAATAACTCTCCTGTAAATTTTGATATGCAGAACCTTATGCTAACCATTTCAGATGGAAAACAGTGCTGAAAGCGTCACAAGCAGGCCTTTTTCATTTACTATTTTCTCATTACTTAAGTTATTTAAGTTATCCTTTTTTTTTTTTTTTTTTTTTTTGGAGAGAGGATCTTGGTTTTTCACCCAGGCTGGAGAGCAGTGCTGCAATCATGGCTCACTGCAGCCTCAACCTCCCAGGCTCAAGTGATCCTCCTGCCTCAGCCTCTCAAGTAGCTGGGACTATAGGCATGTGCCACCTTGCTTGACTAATTTTTCAAATTTTTAGTAGAGGTGGGATCTCACTGTGTTGTTCAGGCTGGTCTCATCCCTATTAATGTGAATTCTGGTACCACCTTTGACTCTGGAGGTGCTCTGGGGCTTCTTGATGGCTGTAGTCAGCCCACACCAGCTCTTGGACATCACCAGCTTATGGTCATGTGCTTGCCAACATTCTCGTCATTCCTCGCTTATCATCTGCTGGCTCTCATCTATTCCTGTGTGCCTGGAAGCTGGTAGCCAAACCTGTCATAACTGTATACAGGCTAGTTTGTTATTATTTATTATTCTCCTAGTAATAAGCAGGTGTGGAGTTTAGGGTACAGTCATTGTGAGCTCTGGAGCTCTCTTCCTGTTCCCGCTGATGATGTCATCTCAGGTAGCTGAGTGGTCATAGAGCTGAGTCTTAGATAAAGTGTCATTGCACAAGCATGTGGTCAGGTGCTGTTCCCCTGTCCTGGCACCTGTGGAAGATGCGTGGGCCTGCTTTCTGTTCCTTCCTTGTACCACACCGCACCCTTCCTGGCCTCAGATCTCAGTCCAGTATCACCTCTTCAAGTAGACCTTTCCATTTCTCTCTTAGGGGGCAAGTTGCTTGGTTTGCTGTGGCTGTAGAATAAACCCCAGGGCTCTGTTGGGCTAAGCCAGGGTTTGCCAGTAGACAAATTCAGGCTTCTTTCTATGTGAGGACCCATGGCAGGCCAGCATGGGAGGATGTGAGATGGGAGGGGCAGCCAGCCAGGTGCTGGGAGGGTTGGGAGAGACATGGGGAGGAGAGGTGGGAACTGAAGCCAGAAGGGGAAAGGGAGGAAGAAACATGGAAATGTGCTGTACCTCAGTGGTAAGCTCAGTGCACACCAGCCCTTGATGAGTTTTAATCTGTTTTACCCCTCAAGGCTGTAAGAGTCAGATCTAAGTGTTTTAAAAATAAGACAGTGTGTGCGATTAACTTGAAGAGAACTGATACAGGAGAGACCTCTGGTAAGGCTTGATTATAAATGGATGACATTAGTGAACAAGCTTCATTTTCTCTAGGTGGTAGGTTGGACTGTTAGACAAAACCTTGGATTCAGAGAAAGGTACTTTAGGTGCATTTTGCCTCCTTTCTTTACCTTGATGGATTTTCATGTTGGTCAAATGAAGACTTGAGCTACATCTATGAAAGCCCTTTCCAATTTTTAGAAGTATATGATTCTGTTGTATGCCCTGAAGAGTCCAGACTATAAAGCATTTTTAATTTTATTGTTTTTTCCCCTAATTGTGGGCCAGAAAGGAAAACTTCCAAGTTAGGATGCACAAGCCACTCTGGGAAACACAGGGAAACAAAAACTGGAATACAAGTCTAGCCTTTGCCCTGGCATGAAAAGAATGCAGACTGTTAGCTAACCTAAAGGTTTCTGTTTTATTTCATGTTTAGGTGAAATGGTCAGCTTTGACCACTACTCCCAAAGAAGTTTCTCTCCAGACTTTAAGATATTTGTGCAATGAAAAGATAGTTATATTATCTGTGAGACGGCTGTGATCACTTGTATTTATGAAACTGCCATGCTTATTGTATATGTATCAGGAACAGTGCTGAAAAGCTAAATTTAGAGAAATTAATCTGGGCTCACAAATGAGTATGGTGACATTCAGTATATCCGCCCCCATCTAGCACTGTCACTAACATTGCTAGGTTGTCTCCCAGCAGTTTATCCATCTCAACCATGAAGGAATGGTGAATAATGATGGCAACTTGCCTCATTGGAGAGTGTGCAGACTGCCGTTGTAAACTGTAATTCTCAGGATTAGGCCCTAACCATGGTGAAATGTTGGACATGAAGGTATGTGAACAAAGCTGAATGCAGTCCGTAGGACACAAGTTGGCAAAATTTATTTATCTTACAGTGCTTTAAGTTTTTTAAATTATGACACTTTGGGCCTGAGTTCTCCATGTGCCGCAGTTCCTGTCAGCCCCTTTGTTCTTTACTTGGCCCTCGCAGACATTTATTTACTTGTTCACCTCTATAGACAATTGAATTTTTTCTTTTCTTTTCTTTTTTTTTTTTTTTTTGGAAATGGGGTTTCACTTTTGTTGCCCAGGCCGGAGTGCAGTGGTGCCATCTCAGCTCACTGCAATATCCACTTACCAGGTTCAAGCTATTCTCCTGCCTCAACCTCCCAAGTAGCTGGGATTGCAGGCATGCACCACCACACTTGGCCAATTTTGTATTTTTGGTAGAGACGGGGTTTCATCACGTTGGTCAGGTTAGTTTTGAACTCCTGACCTGAGTTGATCCCACCCTCTTCGGCCTCCCAAAGTGCTGGGTTTACACGTGTAAGCCACTCCACCTGTCTGGCAGTTGAAGTTTTGATCCCTGATTTAAAAAAGACTATTGTAATACTGGGATTTAATTTAAATTAAAATAAAGTTTTTAAAAATTAAATTGATGCAATGTAAATATGCAGTGAGGAGATAATTGATCTTCCTGATTACTTCCCAGGGAAGCAGGCCTTGAGACCCAGATTCTTTTGCAGGGTTTGTGGGGGTTGACTCTGGAAATAGTACCAATGAGGGGAGTGAGGGAAGCGAGTTGGACAGAGAGAGAAGCTAAGATGGATGCAGCTGCAACAGCTGCCTCTTCGGTCCCAGGGGATCGAGCTGCAATGGGCCTTCACAGTGTCTCAAATGGAGACCAGGTGGTCACATCGCTCTCCCTCCCCTATCAGTCTTGGAGAGGAGTCTGTGAAGAATCTGTTTCTTTGCCTTTTCCAGCAGTCTTGCCCTTCATTTCCTTTATGAATTTCAAACACTCACCAAGTATTTTCTTCTTTCAGAAGTTTATTCTCGGGGAGGTGGCTCCCTAGCTGACCACAGGTCTCGCCTTCATTTGGCCTGGTTGACTCAGTAGGTCAGCACCCAGGCCTGACTCATTCTCTTCCACTCCTTGTCAACCTCACCAGGGCTTGCTTCCTGGCACCTCATTCGGCCGAGACCTCTGCCCACCTCCTCTTTGCCTGTGGTGGGTGGGCAGGCCAAGTCAGACTCACCCTGCAGTGTGGAGGGTGGGGTCAGAGGCTTCTGGACAGCCTGGGGGCGCCTCTGTGCTCTCAGCTCAGTTTCAGCAGGAGAACCATGGCCAGTTGTTGAGAAAGCGTGCCTGTTTCTGGGGTGATGCTGTGAGCCCAGCACCTTCAGCCTGCAGCCTCCAGAGGGGATCTAGCCATGCCAAAGCTCCTGATGCCATCATTGACCTGTCAGAACCCCTCACTTCCTCCTCCACTCATAAGTCATTTGCCCTAAGCCAGCACAGCACTTGGAATTCACACAGTTGATCATCATCTAGGTGTGAATCTCATTTCATTAATTTTTGCCTGGAGATTGGCACTCCCTTTAAAATCTTTTAATGCTTTTGTTTACTGCAAGTTAGTATTCTTTCATTACCTTTCCTTCTGTGTTTGCTCTCTCATGACTCTCTGGCTTTCCTATTATACTTTTATTGAATCTTTTCAGTCTTCTCCATGTCTCTTAAATTTTTAAAACTTCTATTCATTTCAGTATTCTTTTATTCACAACTCTGAGTGAATTTTCTTAGTTGGTCTTCTCATTCATTGATTGGATTTTCTGTAGTGTTCAGTATTGCTAGTGATTAATATTTTGCAGTTGACAGCAATCTTTTCTCATGTGACATTTTCCCTTTTAACAAAGGTGTTCTTCTTTAAAAAATCTTGCTGAAAATATGGATGAGAGACTTCCTTTTTTTTGTTTTCTTGAGACAGAGTCTTGCTCTGTCACCAGGCCGGAGTGCAGTGGTGCGATCTGGGCTCACTGCAACCTCTGCCTCCAGGGTTCAGGCGATTCTCCTGCCTCAGCCTCCTGAGTAGCTGGGACTACAGGCACGCACCACCAAGCTCAGCTGATTTTTGTATTTTTAGTACAGATGGGATTTCACTGTGTTGGCCAGGGTGGTCTTGATCTCCTGACCTCATGATCTGTCTGTCTCAGCCTCCCAAAGTGTTGGGATTACAGGCGTGAGCCACTGTGCCCGGCTGGATGAGAGACTTTCTAAAGGACTATTACCACACTGGCCTTGCTGGGTATGTGGGTAATCATGACTGTTCTGCTCCCAGAGATTAAGTACTGGGACTTCCGTAGCTCAGGTCCCTAAGGGGTCTGGGCCTCTGCAGGGTAGGACAGTGGGCTGGATGCACATTTAGGGTAGGCTTCAGTGCAGCATTCCTAGTCTGTGAACTTCTGCTTCATGCCAAAGTATTTGAATCCAGGTATGAATTTGAACACTCACAAAAGGTAACCACTCTGACCTATGGCACGTTGAATGGGGAGTATTTTTTAAATGAATTTGGCCTGATTTAAACTATGTTCAGCCCCCTTGGCTTATGTAAATGCACAAATTTCTGCAGATTCTCTTCATAGAATTTTTTTCTTCATGCTTTCTGGAGCGAAAATTCTTATCCTGGCTTTCCTATTTACTAGCTATAGGATCCACAGTCTAGTTTCTTTCTTGCTTTCTGCATTCCCCTCCTGTGTAAAAGGGGACTGATAGTATTTCCTTATGGAGTTCTTCGAAAAAAGCCCAGAAGTTAATAAGTTCTCAGTGAATGTTAGTAAATGTTAAATAAGTTAGTAGAAAATGTTACTTTCAAAAAAATCTTAACCCTTTCTCTTTTTTCTTCTCTCTCCTCCCCCTTGTTTTCCTACTTTTCAGTCATTTTCCTTGAGGATGGGCAACATTTCATTTCTCACCAAATGCAGACAGGTGCTTTCCTCTGCTTCCATGTCCCTCTCCTTCTCCTACCACCCTCCTTGCCTCCTCTAAGGTGTTCTTTATGTAGTCAGGGAGTGTATTGGTTCCTATTGCTGCTATAACAAATAACTACAAATTTAGTGGCTTCAACACAGATTTATTTCCTGGCAGTTCTCGAGGTTAGAAGTCTAAAGTCAAGGTAATGCCAGGGCTGTGTTCCTTCTGGAGGCTTCAGGGGAATATCCATTTCCTTGCCTTCCCAGCTTCTAGAGGCCACAAGCATTCCTTGGCTTGTGGCCCCTTCCTCCCTCTTCAAATTATGTTGCTTCAACCTCTTGGGCTGTCATTGCATCCCCTTTTTTCATCCCTGACTGTCTCGCATCCTTGTTACAAAATCCTGGTGATTATTTTGAGCCCAGCGGAGAATTCAGGATAATCTCTTTATCTCAAGATCCTTAAGCACATCTGCAAAATCCCTTTGCTGTGTGACAAATTCACAGGTTCTAGGGATTAGGATGTGGACATATTTGGGGAACCATTATTCAGTATGCCACAGGAAGAGAGATGTGTAAACCTTTTATCATAGCACAGTGCAGGTGGGACCTGCACAGTGGTACCCTGAGCAAAAGGCATGGACCTCAGACAAGGAAGCAGTTATTTCTGAGGACATTGGGAAAGGTTTCACAGAAGAGAGATGTTTGAGCTGAGTCTTAAAGGATAAAGAGGCCGGGGACATTTGGAAGGCTCTTAGGCTAAGGAAACAGCACTTGCTAAGAAATAGAGTTTAAAAAAAAAATCCAGCAATTTTGAAGAATAGTGAAATCTCTGATGTTACTAAGACACAGGATACATTGAAGAGGGTGGTAGGCAAATAAAATTATAGGTTAAAACTAGAGTGTGCTGTGATAATGAGCTTCAAGTGTGTCCTGTGAAGAGAGGGGAGCCAGTAGAGTTGTTTTGGTGGCTTTTTAAATATAAATTTTTGTTCGATTGTGTAAAGTAGTTTTCTTCTTCTAGAAAATGAAGAAACCAAAAAAATACATCAAGAAAATAAAATCATTTAAAATCCTGCCACTCAGAGATAATGGCTGTTGACATTTCCGTGTAGTGTCATTATTGAGCCATTTGTGTGTCTATGTATTGTTACCCAGTTCAAATGTCACTGTATATTAAAATTCATATCTTGAATTCTTTACTTAACAGCATATCAACATTTCTTCATGTAATTATTGTCAAATAGCCTAAACATCTCCATAATATTGTATATATTACCATAATCCATTTAATCCATCATTGTTAGATACAGTATTTTTCTATTTTATTTATTTATTTTTGAGACAGGGTCTGTCTTGCCCTGTCACCCAGGCTGGGGTGCAGCGCTACCATCACGGCTCACTGCTGCCTTGACTTCTCAGGCTCAAGTGATCCTCACACCTTAGTCTCTCTAGTAGCTGGGACTGTGGTCATGAGCCACCACTCCTGACTCCGCTCTGTTTTAAATAATACTAATACATAGATCTGTGTTTAAGTTTTTGAGTGATTCTTCAGGGCAGGAGTGCTTCTCCTCTGTTTATTCTCTGACTTGTGAGATCAGGTGGAAATATTCCCATGTCTAGGTGGAAGAGATCCCGATGTGCCAGTTCATTCACTCCTGGGCTCTAGAGTGGAAACTTCTGTGTCTTCCTCTGTGTGATGATTTGTGTGAGTGCCAAGGGCCAGACCCATATTTAGCAAAGAAATAGTATGATCCACTTAAAAGGGGATTTAATAACTTGAGATGGAGAGATCAAACTGAACATTCACAGCAAGCATAACTAAATCAGAAAGGCAGAAGAAAGCATAACCAGAAAAAAAGTACTAACTTTTAAAGAGTGATTACTCCTGATTTAAAACTTTTACTAGATGAAATACAAAGGGTAGCAGTCTCTGTTGAGAACTGAGTTAATTTTCTGGAAGGAGTGTCCTGTAAAACAAAAATACTGTAAGGTAAAAAATGTAAGATGCTTAAGGGATCTATGTAGGAGACATAATAATACAATGGGATTCCTAGAAGGGGACAAAGGAATAGATGGAAAAGACATAATATTATAAAAGAAGAAAACCTTCTAAACTGAAGAAAATTTTAGACTTCAGATTGAAAGGACTCATGGAATTGTTTTTTAAAAAGACATAATTGTTGGACTGCAGCAATGAAGATAGAAATCCACCAACTTCTAGACAGGAAGATAGGTCAGTTTTGAGGGGAACTGGGATGCCATTGGAATTCTTAGCCACTTCACTAAGAATTCCACTAGAAGCTAGAATGGAGTCTGTAGGGATTATTGACTCTAAAGAACTAATATAAATCTTCTCTATTCAACCATATCAGCCTAGGTTTTTACTTGCATGCCACAGAAGCTGGTTTTGGTTGATTTAGGAAGAAAAATAAATTTTTAAGGATGTTGAGTTGCTGTGAAATTGTTAGAAGGGCTAGAGAGAGATGCCTGAAGGCTCTGCAGCCAGGGACAGTGCATCAAATATTACACAGAATTGGCCCAGGCCAGATGCTGCCGCTGTGTTCCTGGGTGTAGACCGTGCAGCTTGCACCAGGTGCTACAGGCACCAAAGTCTACAGTGAGCGCCTTGGCCACTGCTTTCCAGGATCTTAATCTTGCTGCAACTACCATTGTTGCAGTGGGCATTTTCCATCATAGTCATTGCTTTGCAGCATTAGTTTCTGAATCAAAGTCTGGGATGGGTGTAAACAATGGCAGGGTCAAGGGGCCTCCTAACTGCAAGGGGGCATTGAAAAAGCAGACAGCTGGCATTTTTAGCTTATTTAATAGGAGGTAGACCCTACCTTTAACTGAGACTAATAAGGTGGGAATGTCCCCAGGCTTAGGAAAGAAGAGTTAAAAAGCTACATAGTCAGAAAGAATGTCAGAGATTAAGTACTCCTGCCCAGATATAATTCAGTGAACCAGGGCGAAAGAAGAATATTTTTAGCCATAAGGGATTCATCCATCTCATTTGAACAGATATTCGAATGTCCAACTACATACTGGTACTTGGCTCAGAATAGAAATATGAAGATAGAAGAAAATGAGGACTGTAAGAAATAGTAGAGAGCAATGAATCTTGCAGCAGGAAACATTGCATACATAAATGGAAGATATTAATATGGCTGAAGATTCAGAATGTAAGTGTAAAGTAAGGATTCTTGAAGAATCATACTATCTTGGAACATCTAGGAAATACCCTAGAACTAAAAATTCTTGGCTATCTCAGCAAAATCCTGGATTAGGATTCCAGGCATTCAGATATAACATTACTGTAAAAAATTTGTCTTTGTTAGTGAGGAACTAGGGGGCATGGTTATTTAGTTTGGATGAAGATTTAATTAAGAATGTTAGGAATGGCAGGTAACCACTAACAAAATAGTAAAACATAGTATTCCCAAAATAACAGGGATCAAGGATGATAGTGAATGGAGGGATAAGCAGGCCAGGAAGGAATAAAGAGAAGTAATATCAAATTAGCTATATTGAGGAGAGGAAAAAAATAAAAGGAGTTAACAAACCGTAAACAAAATCAAGTGGAAACAATAAAGCCAAGTGAACACCCCCACAATAAATACTCTTCAGCTAAATTCACCTATTAAAAAACGAAGCTGAAATATTCCTATCAGAGCAAGATGCAAGAACAAAAGCACTGAACAGGACTGAGAGGCTCTATATATTGATAGAGACCAAAAATATAAAGTATAACTGTCTTTAACCTTTAAGCAGCGAAATGCATAGAACAAACACCAGGAACAAAAGAATTTGATAAAATACATATTATAGTAGGAGATGCTAATTATGTGTCTTTTCTAATTTGAGGGGCTAAGCTAAATTGCCAACTTGGCTGCCCACAGGGGCAGGTGGGTAGCATGAATATGTGAATTATGGGGTGGGAGACCAGGGATGGTGGGAATTGTACAGTGAACTGGATAATCCAAGTCTTGCCTAAAGGCATTGAAATTCATACATTTTAAAGCACTTTGCCAGCCAAACAAAATATACCTGTAGCTTGCTTACAGCCTGCCAGTTTTCAGCCTTTGAAACAAACAAAAAAGCAAAAGTATAGAGTTAGAAACAACATATGCAACACATTTATAGATCAGGGAATGTACATTTTCCCCATATATTTAGGGAGTATTTACAGAAGTTGATCATGTCCTTAATCACAGAAAACAAAAAGTAAAATATGAAAATTTTGATTTTTATATGCAATAACCTGTTATCCCAGTCCAGTGAAATTAGTGGTAAAAAAAAAAAGAGATGATTATAACAACAACAACAACAACACAAACTACCTTGGAATTAAGAGCCTCTGTTGTAAAATAATCTCTGTACCAAAAGAAAGTCCAGACAGAAATTATAAATCATCTAGAAATAAAATAAAGAGGCATTTTGTATCACAATCTGTAGAACTGAATTTATGGTTATGAAAACATCTAAAATTACCCTTTTCCCTTAGTATAAGAAAAGAAAGACAGAAAATATATGAGCGAAATATTCAACTTATGAAACTAGAAAAAAGAACAAAATAAAAGAGAAATAAAGATAAAAGCTGAAATGAATGAAATAGAAAACACAAAATGGTAGAGAAGATAAATAAGAACAACACTAGTTCTTTAAAAAAGCAAATAATGGAAATTATTCTTGATTAAAGGAAAAAGTATTAACAAGGAAGAATCTATTGTCATAGATATGGAAGAAATGGAAAATTAAATCTGCAACAATTTTTGTGAAACACTGGAGGAAATGGGCAATTTTTCCTCAAAATATAAACTTACAGATTGTTTCCTAGAAAAAAATATAAAACCTGAAGTATTATTGCTACTATTTAACATTGTTTTGGTATTGACGCAATAAGGCAAAAACATTTTTTGCTTTAAATCCTGAAAAAGAGAAAAATAAATTTGACCTAAGAATAAGAGAATTTGTGATTCTATGTAAGATAAATTTAAAAAGAACAATAGCTTTTTTCTATACTAGCAGTAACTGGTTAGCATTGGAACATGGGAAAAATTCAATTCACAAATACCATAAAATATCTAGGAATAATTTAAACTAGAAAATTATAGGACATAAAGTGATATGTATTAAATCTTACTGGTTCATAAAACAAGACTTGAAATAATGGAGAAACTGCCCTATGTTCCAGGGTGGGCAGACTTAATGTTATAAAATTATCCTTCTGAAGTAGCCTGGTTAAGAGACTAATTCTCCCCAGAATTTTTCGTTAGGAAAAAAGAAGCTCCTTGTATTTAAGTCTTTAGAAAGTGTCTTTTTAAACTAGGCATTTTCTTAATAACTTTATTTTTGAATGCAAACCTCAATTTTTTTCTTTTTTTGGAGACAGAGTCTCACTCCACTTTCCCAGGCTGGAGTACAGTGGCACAATCTTGTAGCCTCGACCTCCAGGGCCCAGGTGATTCTCTCACCTCAGCCTCCCAGGTAGCTGGAACTATAGGCGTGCACCACCATGCTGGGTAAACTTTCTGTATTTTTAGTAGCGACAAGGTTTTGCCGTGCTCAGACCGGTCACGAACTCTTGGACTCAAGTAATCCAATTGCTCCAGCCTCCCAAAATGCTAGGATTACAGGCATGAGCCACCACACCTGACCTCCTCAATTTGTTTTAAATTGAGTTTTATAGAGACCACATGACAGAATTGGTTTTAAAAAGCTAGTCCTTTTTTTTTTTTTTTAATTTAGTACTTATTCTGTTGGGTATGATTTCATAGTTACAAGTGTTAATATTGTTGAATTGAGGCTTCGAAAGACTATATAACAGTGCAGTAAGTGGTTAGGTTTTAGAGATCACCATTATACACCCACAGGAAGAATTTTTTTAAAAAACTGACCTGGCCATGCACAGTGGCTCATGCCTGTAATCCCAGAACTTTGGGAGGCTGAGGTGGGTGGATCACCTGAGGTCAGGAGTTCGAGAGCAGCCTGACCAACCAACATGGAGAAAACCCATCTCCACTAAAAATACAAAATTAGCCGGGCATGGTGGCACATGCTTGTAACAAGAGGCTGCGGCAGGAGCATCACTTGAACCTGGGAGGCGGAGGTTGCAGTGAGCAGAGATCGTGCCATTGCATGCCAGCCTGGGCAACAGGAGTGAAACTCCCTCAAACCCCCTAAAAAAACAAAACCAAAACCAAAACTGACTTAATGTCATATAAATATGTATTTGTGACTTAGTATAACATTTCCAATGACAGTATAATAATATCACTGGATTCAGAAAGTACTGAGTTTCAAGTAGCTTAGAGGATAGAGGAAAGGGGTGAGGACAGAGAGAACCAAGGTGTTACATGATACCTGCACTGCCTGTTAAAGAGAGCTTCCAGAAAATGTTTCATCCACTTGGCCAGAACCTAGCCATCCGGCCACACCCAGCTGCAAAAGAGGCTGGAAATGTTCTGGAACCACTAAGTGCCCAACAAAAAGTTGAGTTACTGAGGAATAAAAGAGAACAAATAATGGGGTACAACTAGCCTCTACTTGGACATAGGTAGTACTCTGGGGGAAAACATTATAAAATATCCTGAAATGTAAGTACATTTGTAAACAAATAAAACTAAATGCCAAAAGAGGTGGTGGCAGAAGTCAGTAGGTATAGGGTGTTGAGCAATCGAATGGCAAAAAAGAAAAAAGAAAAAGAAAGATGTTCAACATCAGTAGTAATCAGAGAAATGCACGTCAAATGAAACCACTTTTCAACCTTCAAAAAAAGTAACTTCCAGTAGTGGTAAGTGTACAGAGAAACAATTACTCCCATACGTCTACCCCAGTGGTGTGTGAATGATTGGAATCTTTTTTGGAAAGCAGTATGGCAATAGTTTTGAAATTGAAAATATGTTTCTCTTGAGGAACCTAGGAATTCTGTCTTCTAGACATAAAAACACAAGTATGTACTTATGTCAAAAACGTAGGAAACGTTTGTTAATTGCAGTACTTTTTTTGTTCTGGCCCAAATCTGGGAATATCTGAATGTCCCTCAGTAGGAATTGGTTAAATAAATTATAGTACAGTCATCTTCAGTATCCTTGGGAGGTTGATACCAGGATCTCCCATGGATACCAGAATCCACAGGTACTCAAGTCCCTGATACAAAATGATATCGTATTTGCATTTAAACTACGCACATCCTCCCAGATAGTTTAAATCGTCTCTGGATTACTTCTACCTAATATGTAAATGCCATGTAATTTGTTGTTGTACTATATTGTTTAGGGAATAATGACAAGAAAAATGTGTCTGTATACATTCAGTTGCACCTATCCCTTTTTTCCCCACATATTTTCTTTTTCTTTTGAGATGGAGTTTCACTCTTGTTACCCAGGCTGGAGTGCAATGGCACGATCTCAGCTCACTGCAACCTCTGCCTCCTGGGTTCAAGTGATTCTCCTACCTCAGCCTCCCGAATAGGTAGGATTACAGGTGCATGCCACCACACCCAGCTAATTTTGTATTTTTAGTAGGATTTCTCCATATCAGTTAGGCTGGTCTCGAACTCCTGACCTCAGATGATCTGCCCACCCTGGCCTCCCAAAATGCTGGGATTATAGGCATGGGCCACTGTGCCTGGCCTCCCCAAATATTTTCTATCTGTGGTTGGTAGAATTCTGGGTGGGGAACCCACAGATATGGAAGGCTGACTATATCGTTCGTACACAATTTTATTAAATAAGAATGATGTCAGCCAGGTACGGTGGCTCACACTTGTAATCCTAGTACTCTAGGAGGCTGAGGCGGGCAGATTGTCTGAGCTCAGGAGTTTGAGATGAGCCTGGGCAACATGGTGAAACCCCAGCCCTAGTTTAAAAAAAAAAAAAAAAGATAAAAAATTAGCTGGGTATGGTGGCCCATGCCTGTAGTCCCAGCTACTTGGGAGGCTGAGGCATGAGAATTGCTTGAACCCAGGAAGTGGAGGTTGCAGTGAGCTGAGATTGCGCCACTGCACTTTGGCCTGGGTGACACAGTGAGACTCTGTCTCAAAAAAAAAAAAAAAAAAAGAATGATGTAGATGTAAGAAATATTATTAAAAAGGCCAAGTGAGAGCTATTTCCTGGAAGCTATGGCCAGGATGTATTCTAAGGTGATAAATATAACTCACAAAAGAGTGTTTACACCTTTATGTCATAGTGCCTATGCTGTGATCCCAAACAAAAGGCTAAGCATGTTTGTATCAACATGGAGAGAGTCTCAGAGGAACACATTCTTTCCAGGCTGTTCATAATGATTATTCCAGGCAAGTAGGGGATTTTGATTACTTTTTTTTGCTCTTAGAAAGAGCATGTATTATTTTTATATGTGGGGACTTAGGGGAATTTAGTGATTAATGACAGTGTGAACTTTGGGGCCCACATTTCCTGAGTTTGAATTCCAGCTCAAGCTGTGTGATCTTGGGCAAGTTATCTCTACTGTGCCTCAGTTTCCTCCTTGGTAAAACATGTGTGGAAACAGGACCTACTGCATATAGTTTCAAACGAGTCAATATATTTAAAGTATTTGGTACTGTGGAAGTTCTACATAGTTCTATGTAAGAGAGGGCTGGCTTTATTATTTTTGAACATTTTAAGTATTATTAAAGTAAATCAAGGGTAGAGGAAAGGTTATTGTGTTCTTTTTGTGGAAAATGCTGAACATATTTTCATCAGTCCTAGAGCTTGATTTTGAAGAACATGGTGATGCAGAAATGTTTCTTAATCATGCCTTTGCCTCCTTTTCACTGGAGTGAAGAAACAGAATCAACTGGCCTCAGAAAGTGCAAAGCGTCGAGTTTTGTATTTAACAGAGAGTGGGCTTTATAGCTGTCTTCACTGTATCTTTGGAATTCACTGATTGTCCACAGAATTCACATGGGTTCCGTGTTTAAACATCTCAATGATATAAACATTAGTTTGGGAAATAGAGGCACTTGAATGAATGGGTTTTGAGATTAAAAACCTGTCTTGTCATCCTCCTGAGGTGGGACGGATTGCATTTTCCAGCTGAGGCTGTGATTCCCTTGTCCCACGTGCTCTCCTACAGTGTGACTCTGCCACTTCCTCTGTCAAGGGATCTGCATCTTGAATCTGGGCAGGCCTAGAACTGCTTCAGCTGGTAGAAGAGGGTGAAAGTGCTTTTCTGACTGGTGAGGGTGGGTTATAAAAGGCTGTGCAGGCCCCTCTTGTTTGCAGGGGTGCTTGTGCCTGAAGCTGTGAGCCATTCTGTAATAAGTGCAACCACTGTGAGGCCACCATGCTGGGGAGATTACTGCATGGTGCTCCGACCCACAACCCGTGGAGCTCCCATCTCAGCCAGGGTTTTAGATGGCCACAGCCACCTCCTGGTGTCTGTGTGAGAATGGCCTAACCAAGCTCTTCCAAAATTTCTGACCTGCAAAGTGATCAGAAAGTAAAACAGTTGTATTAAGTGATGAAGTTATGGGGAAACTTGCTCTGAAACAGTAGTGGCAGAAATGTAAGGGTTAGTAAACAGCAGCATCATTGTGGTGAAGGAGTTCATTTGCTCATGTTGGAAAGACCTTTGCAGAGTCAACCTCCACTGCTCCTTGCATCCAGATGGATGGTCCCATGAACCAGAAACTTTTGTCTAGTGATAAACATAGGAGTCTTAAAGTGTGGTGTTCTGTTTTGTATTTTTATTATTTTTTTTTTTGAGACAGAGTCTCACTCTGTCGCCCAGGCTAGAGTGCAATGGCACGATCTTGAACTACAACCTCTGCCTCCTGGGTTCAAGTGATTCTCCTGCCTCAGCCTCCCAAGTAACTGGGATTACAGGAGCCTGTCACCACACCCAGCTAATTTTTGTATTTTTAGTAGAGACAGGGTTTCACCATGTTGGTTAGGCTGGTCTCGAACTCCTGACCTCAGGTGATCCACCTGCCTTGGCCTCCCAAAGTGCTGGGATTACAGGTGCGAGCCACTGTGCCCGATCCCTGTTTTGTATTTTTTATTTCATGTTGCATTTTAAGTACAGGCACACCTTGGAGATATTATGAATTCAGTTCAAGACCACCACAGTAAAATGAATCACATGAAGTTTTTGGTTTCCTGGTGCATACAAAAATTATGTTTACACTCTATTGTAGTCTATTAAGTGTGCAATAGCATTATGTCTTAAAAAAAGCAATGTAAATGCCTTAATTAAAAAAAATTGCTAAAAAATGCTAACCAAGAAAGTACATTCTGTTGGAGAAATGGTGCCAATAGACTTGTTCAATGCAGGGTTGCCACAAGCCTTTAATTAGTAAGAAACGCATTATCTGCAAAGCACAAGAAAGCAAAGCTCAATAAAGCAAGTGCTTGTATTGTGTCTCATGTATACCAAAAGTATGCCAAATGGTTTAGGTGATTTTTGTATGTATGTATCTACTTATGAGACAGGGTCTCACTCCCTTTGCTCAGGCTAGAGTACAGTGGTGCAATCACAGCTCACTGCAGCCTTGACTTCCCAGGCTCAGGTGACCCTCCCACCTCAGCCTCCTGAGTAGCTAGAACTGCAGGCACACACCACCATACCCAGCTAATTTTTTGTATTTTCAGTAGAGATAGGGGCTTCCTGGGCTCAAGCGGTCCTCCCATCTTGGCCTCCCAAAGTGCTGGGTTTGTAGATTACAGGTGTGAGCCACTGAGCCTGGCCAATTTTTATTTGTAATTATTGCCTGATGTCCCCTGCTGGGGTCTGAAGCCTTTTAGGTTGGTTTGTTTTCAACTGGTACGCAATACCAGTTCCATCTGCCGTATTAATACAGGTCTGACTATCCTTTATCTGAAATGCTTGGAACCAGATGTGTTTTGGACTTTAGATTTTTTTTGTATTTTGGAATACTTGCTTATACTTGCTAATTGAGCATCCCTAATCTGGAAATCTGAAATACTCCAATGAATGTTTCCTTTGATGGTCATGTCAGCACTCAGAAAGCTTAGGGTTTTGGATTTTTTTTCTGGATTAGGGATGCTCAACCCGTACCAGTATACTACACCAGGGACCTGACTCAGCATTGGTCAGGCCCCATTTGAACACTTTTTGGTTGACTTCCCAGCATCTGCCCCTCTTCTCCCAGGAATTATCCTCAGATAATTCCCACTTTCAAGTGAGTCAGCATATCACACTGGCCTCAGTGAGTCAAGGATGGCAGAGACTCAATCAGAATGAGTGTTGCAGAGCTCATTTGTTGGCGCTTCTGGGAGAGAGTCCCCGCTCTTTGCTGGATTTGATGGTATGCAGCTGTGCGGCTTGGAGCTGCCAGAACCATCACACTGCCACGAAGGCAGGCAGCTTATTGATGAAGGTGACCTATGGAGGAAGGGAGGAGCAGGAGATGGAGAGAAATTGACCTTGAGAGAACATCTTTCAATTGAGCCAGACTTGAAGTTGGACTTGATCCTAGACTTTCAGTTATGTGAGACAAAACTTTCTCCTTTTATTGTTGTAAGCTTGAGTTGGATTTTCTGTTGCAACCAAGAGATTTCTAACTCACAGAGATCCACTTCTGTAGTGTTTCTGATATTCTGGGTAATATTTCAGAGGGACCCTGGTAAATCAGAAGCTCTCTAGGCAGTTTATCCAATGAATGGACCCCGGGACCTATGAGGCCTGGTGGGAAGAATTAAGCATGTTTTGAGTGAAGATTTAGAAGACCGAAGGGGAAACAAAGGTGCCTGCAGACAGTCAGATGTCACGTGGAAGAGGCAATAAATTTGTTCTTTGTGGTTCCAGAGTGTTTCAGAACTGGAACCAGTGTGTGCCATCTTAATGAAGATATAGAATTCAACCTCACATAAAGAAGGATTGTCCAGCTATTTGAGCTGCTCAACAGTGGAAGGGGCTGTCTAGTAGTGGGTTTTCTTTTACTGAAAATATTCAGTGGTAACTGGAACATGAGAGTTTAGTAGATGGCAACAGAAGTTGGATGCTGTTGATGCCACTTTGAATGAAACATTAGGCTATATGATTTCTGTTTCTTCCAGTTCTGAAATAACATGATTTTGTACTTCCTTAGGTATCAAAAGGCATTCTTTTCTTTTTTTGAGACAGAGTCTCACTCTGTTACCCAGACTGGAGTGCAGTGGTGCAATATCGGCTCACTGCAACCTCTGCCTCCTGGGTTCAAGCGATTCTCCTTTGTCAGCCTCTGGAGTAGCTGGGATACAGGCCCAGCTAATTTTTGTATTTTTAGTAGACACAGGTTTCGCCATGCTGGCTAGTCAGGTCTTGAACTCCTGACCTCAGGTGATCTGTCTGCCTCGGCCTCCCAAAGTGCTGGGATTACGGGCGTGAGCCACCGCGCCTGGCTTGTATCAGAAGACATACTTATGATGTGACCATTGAGCAAATCATGAAGTCTCTCAGACTTTCAGTTCCTTATCTGTAAAATAACAATAATAATACTTTTATGAACTGAGTTTTGTGAGCCTCAGGTTAATGTATGTGAAAGCACTTTCATTTGCGTAGCACTTTGGTTTTGTAAGCACTTTCACATATGGACGATTCCTTAAAGCTCTTTGTGTATTTTGACCCATGGGTGGTTTAAAAAAACAACCCCCCCAAAATTGATGTTAATAGAATAAATAGGATTTAGCATGCCTAGTCCATCTAATTCTCTAATTTCTCCAGTTGCAAATTCAGGTTAATTTAATATATTTTCCTGGTGGAATTTGGACGTTTCTCAGTGATCTCTGTGAGGGAGAGCTATACCTGAGCTATAACTGTAGGAAGTCAGACTAGACTAGGTGGGTTCTCACTTGCATTGAGCCTCACATACCTGGAAGTTAGCTTTTCCCGTCTGTCCTGAAAGTAAGGCTGCACATGAATATGGTAGATCTTTTAGTTCACGAAAGCCCCACCCTCAGCTCCTCCTCATTCTCAGTGTTTGGTGCCTGGAGACTGTGGGCTTTATTTTCCCACAGTGCTGCTGGGAGATTTCTGTTTAGAGGTGCCAAGCTCTCTATTTAGGCAATGAGGATTTCATTTGGCCCGCACAATGGGCAAGGAAGCTAAGGCAGTGTGCAGAGAGAATTCTGGGACCAAGCGCTCCTCTGGCCACTTCAGTTTCAATGGAAATTTGATGTCCCTGCCTGCTTTGCACTTTTCAAATGGCCCGTCAGGAGCTGCCCTCCCAGAGCTGCTTGGCATTCTGGCTTCTCCTGGAGATGACTAGTGGGAGCCGGTTGTGTGGGCTGCCTGCTAGAAGCTGGTCAGATCATACCATTATCTCTCCTCAGAAACACTGAGGCTTTGTCTGCTGCCCTATCTCCCCTGCATCCCAACACAGAGCGGTCACTGTGTCCTCTCCAGGCCTGAGCCCCTTCTGAGTGTTAGGGGGCTTTTGTTCAGAAGCTTTATTGTCCCCCTCTTTCTGGAGTGCTGCTCATAGTGGCCGTGGTACAGCATGAGTATTTGGGAAACAGGAGGAGTAGATTTACAAGCATTTTGAATTCCAATCCAATTTGCTGAGCAAGTGGAGTGTGAGGAAAATTAATTTTGCATTCTTCCAAAAAAGAGTAAAATGGGATGAGATAGAAAATGTTTATCCCTTTATAAAAATCATCTCTACACATTGATACTGCTGTTTGCTTTTAACAAAGGGAGTAAAATGGGTGAGTAATGTGGTTCATTTGTATGTGTAGGACTCTTCTGTGTTTTTTTTTCCCTCTGTGTGATTTGCAAAGACAATTTCTATTGACTTTTAATACAAGCTAGGTATGAATCTCTAGAAAGCACACCATTGAGACTACCCAAAGGACACTCCAGCTGTGGAAAAAATTACTTTTCCATTGCAGTCAAGGTGGGGCCCCAAGATTTGATAACAAACTTAGTTCCTTGTGGCTGTGCATCTGCTTGCTGAATTGCCTCCAACTTCTTTTATCTCATTTGTTCTAAGTCCAGAGGATCACTGCTGCCTATAAAATCAACGGATTGCTAATTGCCTGTTTCCACATTGTAGTCATAAACATTTACATTTCTTTTTCTTAATTTTCATTATCAAAGTACCATGTACAAGGGTTAAAAAAGTGTACTAGGACAAGGAGCTTATTATGGAAAGCAGGACTGCTGCTGCCCTACCCCTTCCCATTTCTTGTCTGTCTTCTCAAAGGTAACCACTTGATGATGCTTTTCTGCCTTTTAAAAAAATAAACACTATTTTTAAAAGAGCAATTTTAGGCACAGCAAAATTGAGCGAAAAGTACAAGTTTTCCAGTACTGTACTCCTGTTCCCAAACACAGCCTCCTCATTATCAGCATCTCCCCCCAGAGTGGCACATTGTTACAATCAGTGAACCCACACTGATATATCATTCATTACTCAGAGTCCATGGTTTACGTTGAGGTTCACTCTTGGCATTGTGCATTCTGTAGGTTTGGATAAATGTATAATGCCACGTATCTAAGGTTTTTGTAGAGGCAGGGTCTTGCTGTCTTGCCCAGGCTGGTCTGGAACTCTTGGGCTCAAGCGATTATCCCACCTTGCCTCCCTCCTTTGGAGATAGGGGATGAATAGGCAGGTACAGTGATTCACCTGTTCATCCTTCTCTCCCTGCAACCTCTGGCAACCATTGATCTTTTTGCTTTTGCAAGTAAAAAGACTATAGTTTTGCAAAACTACAGTCTTTTAGTTTTGTCTTTTCCAGAATGTCATAGTTGGAATCATACTATATATAGTTTTTTCAGACTGGCTTCTTTAACTTACTAAATGCATTTAAGGTTCCTTCATGTCTTTTTATAGCTTGATAGTTATTTCATTTTAAGGGCCTGATGATACTAATATTCCATCATCTGGATGTACCACTGTTGGTTGCTATCAAGTTTTGGTAGTTACAAGTACAGCTGCTGTAAACATCCATGTGCGGATTTTTGTGTGGACATGTTTTTGACTCATTTGGTTAAATATCAAGGAGTGCTACTGTTGGATGATAGAGGACAGTATGTTTAGTTTTCTAAGAAACCATCAAACTGTCTTCCAAAGTGGGTGAATTAGTTTGCATTCCTACTAGCAATGAGAGTCCCTGTTGCTCCACATCCTCTCTAGTATTTAGAGGTCTTACTGTTTTGGATTTTAGCCATTCTAATAGTTGTGTAGTGATATCTCACTCTTGTGTTAATTTGAAATTCCCTACAGATATATTATATGGAGCAGCTCTTCATATGCTCATTTTCCACCTGTGTATCTTCTTTGGTGAGGTGTCTATTCAGATGTTTTTTCATTTTTAGTCAGATGTTCATTTTCTTTTTTTTTCTTTTTTGAGACAGTGTCTCACTCTGCAACCCAGGCTGGAGTGCAGTGGCACAATTATGACTCACTGCAGCCTTTACCCACTGGGCTCAAGTGATCCTCCTTCCTCAGCCTCCTTAGTAGTTGGGACTACAAGAGTAAGCCACCGCACCCAGCTAATTTTTGATTTTTTTGATGAGACGAGTCTTACTTTGCAGGGAGACCCCTTGAGACAGGGGTCTCAAGACTGCCCAGGCTGGTGTTGAACTCCTGGACACAAGTGATCCTCCTGCCCTGGCCTCCCAAAGTACTATGGTGGGATTATAGGTGCACCCAGCCCTCATTTTCTTATTGTTGAGTTTTGAGAATTCTTTGTATATTTTGGATAATAGTCCTGTATCAGATATGTCTTTTGTACCTATTTTCTCCCAGCCTGTGTTCTCATTCTTTTAATGTTGCTATTTTTTTCCCCCAAATTTGTTGATTCTTCTTATGATAGATGAGGATTTAACACTTGGCCTTGCAACTCCCTCCCAGTGTGATAAAATCACTGTTTTAGTTTCTTTCTTGGTTATTGCTTTTATTTTAGTAATGTATTTCATCTTTATTTCTTGTCAATATCATCTTTGATACCCCATTTGTAAGGTGAGGGTGGATATTATTCCTGCCATCCTTTTTGTCTGCTCTTTCTACTTTCTCTTCTACGTCCCAGTTTCTTTCATCTGTATTTTACCTTTTTCACTAGCAAGGATGACAGTATTCATATGTTCTAGAAAATAGTCTTGCATGTTCTGTGTTTAGTCAATTTAAGTAGTATGGATATTACTGTGACTACATATATATTGTGCCCTGCAGAGTGAAGTAATATGCTGTGATTTTTGTTATCTGTCTTATACAGCTTATTTTTATGAAGTTTCTTGTTTTGTCACTATTTTTGTTACAGGAAAGGGGGCCTGATTCAGACCTCAAGAGAGGATTCTTGGATCTCGCATAAGAAGGAATTCAGGGCAAGTCCATAGTGTGAAGTGAAAACAAGTTTATTAAGAAAGTAAAGGAGTAGAAGAATGACTATTCCATAGACAGAGCAAGGGCTGCTGGTTGCCCATTTGTGTAGTTATTTCTTGATGATATGCCAAACAAGGGGTGGATTATTCATGCCTTCCCTTTCTAGACCATATAGAGTAACTTCCTGACGTTGCCATGGCATTTGTAAACTGTCGTGGCGCTGGGGGGAGTGTCGTAGTGAAGATGACGAGAGGTCCTCTTGTGGCCATCTTGGTTTTTGTAGGATTTAGCCAGCTTCTTTACTGCAGCCTGTTTTATCAGCAAGGTCTTTATGACCTGGATCTTGTGCCAACCTCCTATCTCATCCTGTGACTTAGAATGCCTTAACTGGGAATGCAGCCTGTTAGGTTTCAGCCTCATTTTACTCAGCTTCTATTTAGGATGGAGTTGTTCTGGTTCACATGCCTCTGACATTTTCCTCCTCCCTTTTATAGGAGAACCCTTAATCCTCAGGATTGCAGAGGGATGAAGATTCATCTTCTGTAACTTCTTCAGGCTGAATAGGGACAATTATATTCCTGCCTAACTATTAGGGTCTTTTACATTCAGAGTAGAGAGGAGCTTAGTCAGAAAGCATCAGTATGGTAAGGTCCATTCATACCTCTTGAGTTTTGACAAAAGGTGATATCTGGAAGACCAAGAAGACATTCAGTAAGCTTGTCTACGCAGAAAGTATAACAGCAATATATTCCACAAGATTAAAGCAAAATAAGTAAAGTTATTTCACGTAAACTAAATTAGAAGACTTTTCCTGAACTGGGCAACTGTTGGAATTAAGCTGATATGGGGTTGTTGGCTGATTGTAATGTGCCCAGAATTAGAATACTTATTCAGATTTTTACATTATCCATCCCCCTTGTTTATTCTGAGCAGCAGTCAGAGATCACTGGTTGGTTCACAGGAATAAGCAGGCTTAGACTAAATTGCAGAAACAAACTTAAAAACAACTGATGAGATTAGAATTTAGTAACAAGTGTACCATAATTCTTGAAACTTAACATTTCTCTCTCTAGTTTTCCATTTTTACTAAAGACAAATTATGGTAGGACTGATTTGCTTTATTATACTTGGCCTGATTATTTGTATAAAGTACAACAAGAATAATTATTTTTCACATAGGCTTTTAAATTGGCTTTGATGGAACTCTGTTTTGTAAGGAATCTCGGATAAGATGTTTATAAAGCTGAGCCCTGTCATGAGTTTGTACCCTCAAATACCTATGAGTTGGGTAAATTCCTTTTGAGGTCCCAAGATAATTTGGGGCTCTTGGACCTGTGAGAAAGTGATATTCTTTGCTTACTACAAGTCAGAAACCCTACACAGGGACTGTTGTAGACAAGGTATGAGGCCAGTTCCCCATAGGGCTTTTATTGGCTCTACAAGTCAAGTTTAATTCCTTCAAGGAAAACATACCATTCCAGTCAAAGCCTTGGTAAAATAACCAATTTCTCCAATTGTGTCCTGTTAGAAAAGAAAACAGATTCTTATTGCACCTTTGCAAATAACTATATTGCCATAAGTTAAGAATACTCACAACTAGTTGCCATATTCTGGAGAAATCAGGTAGAGAGAAACACATATGCTCCAATTTTGTGCCTAGGAGTATATTTAACTGTTAAGAGCTATAAATAGCTTAAAAGAAAAGTTTACTTGACTCCGAAAAACAAAACAAAGAACCAACAATGTTTTAAGCAAAGTTTAAAAGATTACTTCAGTTTTTTATTGGTTCAGTGAATTTAGTCTGTTTTACTTGATATTCATGAACATTTCAACTCTCCATGAGAGTCTTGAAAGATTTTTCTTTATTCTGATGTTACAATCTCCAGAGTTACCAGAAAACCTGCATTTAAGAACACCTGTTAGAGTTCAATAATTTATTATAAGCCGCCTTCTAAAGAAGATTAAAACAAGACAGTTGTCTGTGGATGATAAAAAGCTTTAGGACAGCCACTGTTAAAGCCACAATTGATAAGGAAATTTGGTTACTTCTGTGGTACACAGAATTTTATATAACAATTATAATTATTAATAACATACCCTAAATAATATTAGAATTATAGGAGTTTCCCCATAACTTTAGAATATACAAGTAACATATTTATGCAAATATAGTCCAAAGAAAGCAAAACATCATTTCACATTTGATTATGCTTCCTGTATGATTTTTATACAAAATAAGCCAAATGTCACTGTTACATTAGCACATTATTCATATTAAACCCAATTTTTTTTTTTTTTTTTTTTGAGATGGAGTCTTGCTCTATCGCCCAGGCTGGAGTATGGTTGTGCGATCTTTGCTCACTGCAACCTCTGCCTCCTGGGTTCAAACAGTTCTCCTGCCCCAACCTCCCAAGTAGCTGGGACTGTAGGAGCCTACCACCATTCCCGGTTAGTTTTTTGTATTTTTAATGGAGACAGGGTTTTGACAATTCTTAATAAAACCTTATAAATAAATAAGTCTATTCAGTCTTAATCAGTTTGGCCATAAGGTAAGATTCTCATAAACCTTTTATAACCCTTTACAAGTTTTTGTTAAAGAGCAGATCATAAGCAGATTTTTGCTCTAAGAAAAACTGTTTTGCTTTCATTCCAATGCTTATAGAAAAACTGAATAATACCCTTTTAATTTAGCCAATGTTCACACACAGAATCTCTTTTACAATTAATTCCTTACAAACCTTCCACAGCTGTTCAAACCTTTAGCTTTATTCTATCGAACTTAAAACAATTCTTTAACCCTTTCGGCAAAAAAACAACATTTCCGTGCCTTCTTATGATCTTTTACCAAAAGTATATTCTACTTTCCTTACACACCTTACAGGTAAAAGTGTTTCTTCAATAGTCTCAATTACATGTTACAAGGTTAACTTTTTAGCAACTTCTACTTTTGGTGAAAACCCTGGTTAGTAAGCAGTTTTAATTGTGTACTAGGTGTGGAGCCTAGCCCAGGACAAACCAGGCAGACGTGTAGCTAACTCCATGTGTCCCCAGGCCTTACCTTACTTAATTAAGCAGGCAAGTTGTACAGTAAGAGTCATAGTGACATTTTATGAAGCATTTAGGAGGCCTTACAACCTTTCACTTGTATAACATTTCTTGCATAAATTCTCTTTCAAAAATCCTTTCATGACTTAACACAGACCATCTGAGACCCTCTTGGACTTTCTGACTTGCCCTAAGCATCCCTCTTTTAAACATCCAGTCATTTTACTTGAGGACAAGAATTTACTATACAAGATCCTTTCTTACATAAAATCTCTTTCTTTGTAATCTTTGTATAGCTAGTGGGCATGGCTAATTCCACATGCTCCAGGCCTTATCTAGAATCTAATGGCTTTAAGGTAGGTAAATTGAACAAGTTTTAAAAGTTAAGCAGTTTATGACCATAAAGCAAAAAGGTGCATGAGGGTGGATGTACCGATTGGGACAAGGTTACATGTAGCCTTGAAAGCCAAGGGAAGAAGTTTGACATTGATGCCGCAGGAGATAAGAAACGTGTACAGATTCTGGAACAGAAACATCAATGGGATATTTAGGGGTTATTAGTCCAGTGTGCCCTGAAGAGGGGAGAGGCTGGAATCAGGAAGACCTGTGAGAAAGCAGTTTCAGAAAATTAGGTGGAATATTCTGAGGGCCTAGACTTGCTTCAGATCAAAAGAAAAGGAAAGGAAAAACATGAGAACATTTCTAAAAACTGCTAATGGGATTTAGTGGCTGGCTGGTTAGTTATAAAAAGAAAGGGGAAGGAAAGTTTAAATATGGTTATAAGTTCCTTGCATGGGGGAACCTGAGTGGTTGGCACCACTATCAGATGTGAATAAAAAGAATGACGGAAAGAAGAAACAAATCATTCATAAAGTTAGCAGCCAGTGAAAGTTGAGAAGGATGAGGATTAAGGGAAAAAATAGATTTGACAACGAAAAAATTATTGGAAATCCTTGAGAAAACAATTTATGAAGAGTGATATTTAAAAAATCCTAATAGTTTAGGTTCTTAAAAACCAAATGAGCAAGTTATCTTGTAATTTTGTGGTGTATGAAGATGTTGAAGTTTCATTTGTGTCTCCTACCTGACACTCCATTAATACTTGTTGAATACATGAAAAAAATCATTTATTTCAGAATGTTACCATTTCCTTCATCCTACCATTTGGTAGGTTAGAGAGATGACCTACCAAAGAACAGCCCCACTAGCATATTCTTTGGGTAAGAAGGTGAATGAAAAAAAGGATTGAAAATATTTTATTTTCAGCTCATGAGAATCACCACTGAAGCAGTATTTAGTTATCTAATCCATGATTAAACTGATCTTGCTATTGCTATTTTAAATGTACTCTTTGTTCTCTGAAAATATTTATTTTTCCTACCCCATCTCTCTGTATATTGCTATGATAGAATTTATTCCTTCTGTTTTTAATTGTTTTACATCAAAAATTTTTTTAAATAAATAAATTGATTGATTGAGACAGGATCTCACTTTGTCATCCAGGCTGGAATATAGTGGCACAATCTTGGCTCACTGCAGCCTCCACCCCCTGGGCTCAAGTGATCCTCCCTCCTCAGCCTCCGGAGTAGCTGGAAATACAGGCACGGGTCCACATGCCCAGCTACTTTTTAAATTTTTTATAGAGATGAGGTTTTGTTATGTTGCCCAGACTGGTCTCATGGGCTCAAGCAGTCTGCCTGCCTTGGCCTCCTAAAGTGCTAGGATTACAGGCTTGAGCCATCATGCCCAGCCAAATTTATTTTGTATCGAGACAAACTTTATGTATTTATCATGTACAACATGTTTTTGAAATATATGTGTACATTGTAGGATGGCTAAATT
Organism: Cacajao melanocephalus; assembly: GCA_963573385.1. Lineage (NCBI taxonomy): Eukaryota > Metazoa > Chordata > Mammalia > Primates > Pitheciidae > Cacajao > Cacajao melanocephalus. Next base: position 100,780 of record CAUYLG010055557.1, read on the forward strand.
GGAATTATTTAACATTTGCATTACCTCACATGCTATTTTTGTGAGAACACTTAAAGTCTGTTCTCCTAGAGATTTTTGAGAATATAATACATTGTTACTAACTGTAGTCACCATGATGTACAGTAGATCTCTTGAACTTATTACTCCAGTCTGACCGAATTTTTGTCTTCTGATCAGCACCTTCCCTACCCCTCCAGCAGCCCCTGGCAGCTCTACTCTGCTTCTATGAGTTCAGTTTTCTTAGCTCCACATATGAGTGAGAGCATGCAGTCTTTATTTTATTTTATTTTATTTTATTTTATTTATTTTATTTATTTTTGGCCGGAGTCTTGCACTGTCGCCAGGTTGGAGTGTGGTGGCGTGATCTCAGCTCACTGCAACCTCCACCTCCCAGGTTCAAGCAATTCCCCTGCCTCAGCCTCCCCAGTAGCTGGGACTTTTTTGTAGTTTAGTAGAGACGGGGTTTCACCATGTTGGCCAGGATGGTCTTGATCTCCTGACCTCATGATCCACCCACCTTGGCCTCCCAAAGTGCTGGGATTACAGGCGTGAGCCACTGCTCCCGGCCAAGCATGCAGTCTTAACATGGTATCCTTCAGGTTCATACATGTTATCACAGATGACAGAATTTTCTTCTTTTTATAGGCCAAGTAATATTCCATTGTGTATGTATTACATTTTCTTTATTCATTCATCCACTGATTAATACTTAGGTTGATTCTGTATCTTGGCTATTGTGAGTAATGCTGTGGTAAACATGGGAATGCAGACGTCTCTTTGACATGCTTATACCTGCTGACTTCATTTTCTTAGGCTGTATATGTGATAATAGGATTGCTGGATCATATGGTAGCTTTTTTTTTTTTTCCCTTGAAATGGAGTCTTGCTCTGTCGCCCAGGCTGGAGTGCAGTGGCATGATCTCTGCTAACTGCAACTTCTGCCTCCCGGATTCAAGCAATTCTCCTGCCTCAGCCTCTTCCCAAGTAGCTGGGATCACAGGCATGCATCATGGCGCTCGGGTAAGTTTTGTATTTTTAGTAAAGATATAGTTTTGCCATGTTGGCCAGGCTGGTCTGGAACTCCTGATCTCAGGTGATCCATCCACCTCTGCCTCCCAAAGTGCTAGGATTACAGGCATGAGCCACTGTGCTGGCTTTTTTTTTTTTTTTTTTTTTCCAAAATAGAGACGGAGGCGAGCTGTGGCACCCAGACTGGAGTGCAGTGGTGCGATTTCAGCTCACTGCAGCCTCAAACTCCTGGGCTCAAGTGATCCTCCCACCTCATCCTTCTAGTGGCTGGGACCACAGGTGCATGCCCTATTCCTGGGGTTAATTTTGTAATTTTTTGTGTGTAGAGATAGGGTCTCACTATGTTGCCCAGGCTGTTCTTGAACTCCTAGTCTTTAGTGATCCTACTGCCTTGGCCTTATTTTTAATTTTTTGGGGAACCTTCATACTGTTCTCCATAACGGTTATACTGATTGACATTCTCACCAACAGTGTACAGGGGTTCCCTTTTCTCCACATCCTCACCAATACTTATTATCTTATGTCTTTTTTATAGTACCAATTCTAACAGGTGTGAAGTGATATCTCACTGTGGTTTTAATTTGCATTTATCTGATGATTACTGCATTTTTTCATATATTCTTTGGCTACCTCCTGTTTTCTAATTTATTGTACAAATGTAACCATAAAAGAGAAGCAGGAACATTACTTACAGACCAACCAGCTTAATCCTCAACTGTTCCCAATATTTTGTGTTCCTTTCTAGTTTGTGAATGCTTATTTTATATGAATTCTACGAATGCTTAGTTTAATATACTTGTGATTGACCACAGTGTAATTGTTCATTGCCATTTAAAAAATGTCACACATCAAACATGTTTCTTCTTTATGATTGTGTTAATCTTCATAATTGTGAGATGGAGCTTGTTTTTACGGTAACTTCTTGGAGTCAGCCAGCCTCACGGGGATGGTACACATAAGTGATGCCTGGGTGGGAGGAGCACAAAAGATCCAACGGTGCTGGCTGAGCCAGTCCCTGTTCCACTGGCCGTTCTCTACACTGCCCTAGATGTGCTGTGTAAGGAAGCATGGCCAGTCTCAGGGCTCCAGAGTGCATTGGTTAACAGTGAGGTCTGACTCCACTGCTTGAAGGAGGTGTCCTAAGCTGTAGGGCTGTTGCTGTTTACCCTTCCCCTTCAGTACCCACGAGGAGGTATGTTTGAACTGGAGGCCTGGGCTCACATGGGAGGTGCACAGCCAAGACCTTCATTATTGATCTGATGATTAATTTTTAGCAACTCTCTGAAACTAACCTGTGCTCCATAACAGTTTCTGAAATGAAGTATACAGAGATGGGAAGAATCTTTTGGAAAAGAGAGACAGATGTAGTTTAAAAAAAAAAAAAGGAAAAAGAATAGATGTAATAAAAATATGGCCGGATTGTACATTTCGTAATACACATCAATTCATAAATATACTTTAGTTTCATGGTTTTTAAAAATTCCTAGTAGTATAGATAAGGCAGAAATAACACGGGGAGAACAGACTACAATTTGGCAGCAAAAGGAAGGAGTTAAACTGTAGCTGGAAATAACAACAGATAATAACAGATCAATAAAAGTTGATCTGTTCTATATTAGTTCTTCCATCTTCAAAACCAACAAATGATTGAAGGTTTTAAAAAAAGAAAGTGGCTGGGCATGGTGACTCACGCTTGTCATCTTAGCACTTGGGAGGCTGAGGCAGGCAGATCACCTGAAGTCAGGAGTTCGAGACCAGCCTGGCTAACATGGTGAAACCCTGTGTCTATTAAAAAAAAAGGAAAAAAATATATGTGTGTGTATATATATATATATGTATATATATATATGTATATATATATGTATATATATATATATATATATATACAAAAAATTAGCTGGGTGTGGTGGCTTGTGCCTGTAGTTCCAGCTACTCAGGAGGCTGAAGCAGAAGAATCACTTGAACCTGGGTGGCAGAGGTTGCAGTGAGCCGAGATTGCAACATTGCACTCCAGCCTGGGTGACAGGAGTGAAACTCCATCTCAAAAAATAAATAAATAAATAAAATAAAAATCAGAAGGAAAGAAAGAAAGAGGTAGCCTTAGTTTAGTGATGTTATTAAGAATGGCAAATGCCTGTTTGATGACCAGTCCTGGACTCTCAGGTTTGCCTGTTCTGACTAGAGTTATGGTGAAACTTTAGTTATATTCCAGTTTTTAATACGGTTCTTGCTGCAATTACTTCATTCTAGAGAACTGGCATTACTGAAACATTTTAGTGCTTAGTGGTTTTAATACTCATTTCACAAGAATAATTAAATCTTTTCCTCATTGAGTTGTGTAGTATGATGCAGGTTAGGTATCTGACACCCTAAAAGTAAGGTTGACCCATGAACAACACTTGCTTGAACTGCATGAGTCCATTTATATGCAGATTTTTAAACAATAAATACATTGGAAAATTATTTTGGGAATTGCAGCAGTTTGAAAAAAATTCAGGTGAATTGAGTAGTCTAGAAATACTGAAAAAATTGAGAAAAAGTTACATATGTCATGAATGCATAAAATACATGTAGATACTAATCAGTTTTATCATTTACTACCACATATGCACAAATCTATTATAAAAAGTTAAAATTTGTCTAAACGTATGCACACGCAGACTGTACATGGTGCTATTCATAGTTGAGAGAAATGTAAACAAATATAAAGAGGCAGTATTAAATTATAACTGCATAAAATTAACTAGTACATACTAGTACTCCTGTAATAATCTCATAGCCGCTTCCTGATGCTATTACAGTGTGCTCAAGCATTGGGGGTATCTACTTGGAAGGCACTATGATGCCAAACATCTCTGTGGGAGCAGTTCCTCGCTCTAGTACACTTCAGATCACGATAAAAAGTGATCTCTTGAAGTTCTTGAGTATGTTTTATTGTGTGTAGTGCAGCACCACAAACTTTGAATAACACTATGGGACCTATATGAAGTGCCACTAGTGATGCTGGCAGTGCTCCCTAGAAGCCAAGAAAAGTCCTGACAAAGTTGAATTGGTTGCTAGATTGAGGAGTGCTTGCCTGACGCTTCAGACAGATGATTCATTTTGCAAACAGACGATTTAAATTTATGGTATTGTTAAATACAGTATGGTACTGTAAATGTGTTTTCACTTCCTTATGATTTTCTGAATAACATTTTTTTTCTATCTCACTTTATCTTAATACAGCTTATAATACATATAACATACAAAATACGTGTTAACTGTTTATGTTATCAATAAAACTTCCAGTCAGCAATAGGCTAGTAGTAGTTAAGTTTCTGGGGAGCCAAAAGTTATACACAGAGTTTTGACTGCATGAGAGGTTGGCACTCTAACCCCCAAGTTGTTCAAGGGTCAACTATATTAAAAGTCTATGATATACTCTTGGCTTTCCAGAAACTTAATCTGAAGAAATTAATTTTATAACCATGGTTTTCTGTATGTTAATTTGACAGTTCAGCCTTTATTAGGTCAAAGTTTCAAAAGAGCTCAGTTGTTAGATGTTTAGCAATGAATGCTATCAGCCTTTATGTTGTCAGGATCCAGGATGTTGAGGTGTGCATTTGCTCAGGGCTTGGAAACAGTCTTGGTGGTTGGTTTACAGCTGCCCACCCTGTTAGGTGCTGAACCTGCCTTAGTGCTGGGGCTGCTGCCAGTCTATGGGAACATTCTCTCCCATGCCCTTCCTATGCTATAGAGGCCTACAGGTTGATGACCACTTCTGGGACCCTTTGTTAGACCTCCCACTCAAAGCATGTAGTTGTGTAAGTGACAGCAGCCAGCCTTGAGTCATCAGATAGTCTGAGTTTGTGCAAAAAAAAAAAAAAAAAAAAAAAAAATCCAGGATTTTAATTTACACTGTAACATTTGAGGTGGAATGGAGACTGATGTCTGGGTATCACCCCTAGAATTGTTTTTTACATTGTCTATGATACAGTACATGGTACAGATGAAAATAAAAAATAATTATTTATACCTTACATTTCCTGTTACAAGTATTCTGTATTATGTCCATATCATGTCAGTTACCATAGGTATGTTCTTATCTCATTTGTTCTTATTTCTCCATGTATACAAATGAGTACCTCATTTCCACTTATGTCAAAAGCACTATGTCATTGTATCAGATCCATTTCACAGTATTATCTGTATCTTCTGATTTCTTAATCAAAATTATGCTGTCAGAATATGTTAATGATGTTTTTAAAAGTGTTTTTTGAGAAATTCACAAATAACTTGTATTTTGTCAAAAGACCATTGTTTAGTTGTCAACATTATCAGTGCAGATGTACTAAATTGCAAGTTACAGAAAACCCAACTCAAGATGACTTATAGGAAGGGTATTTCCTGGCTTGCCTAACTGAAAGGCCAGCTATAGGCCAGGCTTCAGGGTTGATTTAATTTAGCAACTCAACAGTGCCACTGACAGTTTAGTTTCCTTCTTCTTTCTCTTGCCATCTGCATTCCCACCTTCCTCTTGAGAGGGCAGGGTGGTTACAAGCCATTTCTGTACCTATACGTTTTTTCACTCTGGCCCTGTGGTGTTTAATAGCTTGCCCAGAAAACCTTCCCTTTGTCACATTGATCTTAATTGAGGTGTGTGCCCATGTGTGAACCAGCAACTAGCTGGGGATGGAGTCATCCTGAGTAGCTCAGGCATGGAGTCAGCCTCGCCCAAAGTATAGGCTGTGGGAGGAAGCACAGAAACCCTAGTCAGAACTGGGTAATTAGCTAGAGGAGGAGGAAATGGATGAAGAACGACAGCCACTGTCCACTGTGCCATGTGATTTACAGTCATTTGGGTTTTGTTTATAAGAGTGCTTGCTTTATTTTTTTACTTTTCTTCTTCTTCTGTCTTTAAGGGGCCTTTACAACAACCAAACGGACAGGCATTCCAGCACCACGGGAATTTTCAGTAACTGTCTCAAGAGAGAGGTCTGTGCCACGTGGTCCCTCCAACCCCAGGAAATCAGTGTCCAGTCCAACTTCTTCTAACACTCCTACTCCTACCAAACACCTGAGGACCCCTTCTACAAAGCCCAAGCAAGACAATGAAGGTGGAGAAAAGGCTGCGCTTGAGTCCCAAGTTCGGGAACTTTTGGCAGAAGCCAAAGCAAAAGATAGTGAAATTAACAGGCTTCGAAGTGAACTAAAGAAATACAAAGAGAAAAGAACTCTGAGCACTGAGGGGACTGATGCTTTGGGCCCAAATGGAGATGGAACATCAGTCTCCCCAGGTGACATGGAACCTGTGATAAGAGCTCTTGAGGAGAAGAACAAGAACTTTCAGAAAGAGCTGTCTGATCTAGAGGAAGAAAACCAGGCCCTGAAGGAGAAACTCATCTATCTTGAGCACTCTCCAAATTCAGAAGGGGCAGCAAGTCACACTGGTGACAGCAGCTGCCCAACATCCATAACTCAAGAGTCAAGCTTCGGAAGCCCAACTGGACATCAGTTGTCCAGTGACATTGATGAGTATAAAAAAAATATACATGGAAACACATTACGGACATCAGGCTCCTCAAGTAGCGATGTTACCAAAGCTTCTTTGTCACCAGATGCCTCTGACTTTGAGCACATTACAGCAGAGACACTCTCAAGGCCTCTGTCCTCCACCAGTAACCCCTTTAAGAGTTCAAAGTGTTCTACCGCTGGGAGTTCCCCAAACAACGTAAGTGAATTATCCCTGGCTTCCCTCACAGAGAAGATACAAAAGATGGAAGAAAATCACCATAGCACTGCGGAAGAACTGCAGGCTACTCTACAAGAATTATCGGACCAGCAACAAATGGTGCAAGAATTGACAGCTGAAAATGAGAAGCTGGCGGATGAAAAGACAATTTTAGAGACATCCTTTCATCAGCATCGAGAGAGGGCAGAGCAGCTAAGTCAAGAAAATGAGAAACTGATGACTCTTTTACAAGAGCGAGTAAAGAATGAAGAGCCTACCACTCAGGAAGGAAAAATCCTTGAACTAGAGCAGAAGTGCACAGATATTCTTGAGCAGGGCCGCTTTGAAAGAGAGAAGCTGCTCAACATACAGCAACAGTTGACCTGTAGCTTGCGGAAGGTTGAGGAAGAAAACCAAGGAGCTTTAGAAATGATTAAACGCCTGAAGGAAGAAAATGAAAAACTGAATGAGTTTCTAGAACTGGAACGGCACAATAATAACACGATGGCCAAAACTTTGGAAGAGTGTAGAGTTACCTTGGAAGGACTGAAAACAGAGAATGGATCTTTGAAGACTCATTTGCAGGGTGAGAAGCAGAAAGCCATAGAGGCGAGTGCCATAGGGCAGATGGCAGAGAGCTGCGAAGTTCAAGAAATGTTAAAAGTAGCCCGAGCAGAGAAAGATCTACTGGAACTGTCTTGCAACGAGCTCAGACAAGAATTACTAAAGGCAAATGGTGAAATTAAACATGTTTCCAGCCTGCTGGCCAAGGTGAGAAGAGACAGTTCTTTACTGGTATTTGTTCATCCTTGTTCATATTTCTGCCCTTAACCTCTAACTTTACAGAGCACAGAGAAGCATTTGCTCAGTCTGTTTCATTCATGAAGCCACCATTCCAGCTTGAAGGCCTGTTAGATTGCAGACAGATTGGAATTGGGGATACAAAAAAGAAAGGCCTTGATTTCTGGTTATGTGTGGTTCAAAGTGTAGTGGGGATGTAGAGTGAAATCAGAGTATGATGCAGTGATAAAGAATATTATAGAGCCTATGCCCAGGCTCTAGTCTAGTGCAAAGGAGGGGCACCTGGTATAACATGGGGGTTGGAGGTACAGGAGGACTTCCTGGAAGAAATAGCAACTGAGCTGAGTTCTGAAGACTGAGTGGGAGTTTGCCAGGTCTATCAGCATGCTTTTAGCTGCTAGTAACAGACAATTAAATCACTCCCAATTTTCCACCAAAAATTACCACTATTTTTGTGTTTTCTTCCAGATATATGTGTATGTATATGTATCATACAAGTTAAACAAATTTAGAATCATCCTATACATGTTACTAACTTTCTTTTTGCATTTAACAGTTTAGAAATGATTAAACTTTTTAATCGGCATATTTACATCATTAAATATTCATTTAAACATTCTTTTAAAGGCCAGATAGTATTTTAATATAAATATTTCATATTTATTAGGTCCCTGTTGTTGAACATATATGTAGTCAAACATTTGTGGTCTTTCCAGTCTTTCAATATTGTAAATATTTTTTTATATGTCTTACTGTTTATTTTGGAAAAATTCCTAGACAATGACTTACCGAGTCAAAGAGTATAAACATTTTAAAGACGTTCAACACATTCAACCAGATTGCCCTTCAGAAATATTATGCCAGTTTATTCATCCTAGCGGTTATGAGATCATGTGCTCCCTGAGCCCTTGCCAGCACTTGGTATTATCATTTAAATCTGTTAATCATTTCATTTTTTAAACCTTTTTTGCTTGGGAAGATCTTCCATAGCCCAAGACCAAATAAATAATATCTTTTCTCATTTTAAAAAAATAATACTTTAATCAGCCTGGAATTTATGGGGTTTTTTTGATGTAAGAATTGTGGTGATTATATGATATTCTGCCCACCTCTCAGAGCAGGGCTGGAGAGGTGCAGAGAGATGGCCTCCTATTCCCTGTTTCCTCCAAGTTCTGGGTCTGATTTAGGGATCTGCTGGCAAGAGAAGTTCAAAACATCTTCCTACCTTACTTCAGGGGTTGTCATTGTTTCAAGAAGCAAATTTTGCCCTGAGTTCTCACGAGATTTTTCTCCACTGCTTCATCTATCTTAAGACGAGTCCGTTGCAACCTGATTCTGCATTTGGCCATCTGACGGTTTTAGTGGTGAGTCGTGTTAAGGAGTTTTCTATCTTTGTCTGTATCCTAAATTTGCAGGTATTTTATTGAAAGTATGGAAGTAATTCCATTAGAGGTTACCAGTCAGGCTTTGTACTGGGTTTTAATATCATATCTTATGGAATAAGAATATTCTTTTTTTTACTTGATTACTCACTACTCTCTTGCAAAATGTTTCATCTCCCATGTGGACCTTCTTGAAGTTCTTTCTCAGTCCCTCAGTATTTTTGGTAGTTTGATTGACATTACATTGTATATATCAATGATAAATAATTTGACATCTTAAAGTAGCTTATTTTTTCTGATCATAAAATTATATTTTCATTATAGAGCATTTAAAAAAACAGAAAAGTATAAAAAAGAAATGTATTACCTTTAATCTCACCACTTAGAGAAAAACTGCTAACATTTTGCTATATGTCCTTTCAGGTCTTTTCTCAGTTTATACATGTTTGAGCATGTATAAAAATTGCATTGATATGATTGTGATATTTTGTCTTCCTATCCAGAAGAGTAGAGTATGTCTGTCCACATTCCATTACAAAGAACCAGTTGGATCAGTTTATCTATTCCACTGGTAATCTGTTTCTGATTAACTTGTTTATACTTTTATCTTTATTAATTTTTTGTCCTATTTTTGTACATTTCTTTGGTTTCTTACTAATTTCTTGAGTAAAATTATTTCTTCATTTAACTTTTTTTTATCCTTGGTTGATATTGAAAGCATTTAAAGATATTGTAGCTTTGGTAAATAGAGACAATAAAATCTATAATCTTCTAGAATAAACTAAATCTAATTTAAAAGAAATCATTTGCATTTTCTGTAGAGTACAAGGCACAACGTATGTGTTTAAAATCAAACTGTTATTACTTATATATCCCAGATCTTATTGAGTGCTAACTAGAATTATAAAATACTGATAGTAGGAGAGGAAAGGTCCTAGCTAGTATTTTTAGGTGAGAGTTTGAGGTAAAGATGGGGGCATGCTTCACATAGGGTTTCTTTTATATCCATCAAGACCCTAGGTCTGTGATTTTGTGCTGTCTTAAGTGCACAGAAACTGATTTGTAATTCCAGTGGACTTGTAACATACTAATCTTCCTACCCTTTTACATTACTGTAGAAAAAGCAAAACACAGACCTCCTAAATGGATTAATACTTATTGTATCTCTACCACAGAATATCAACGAATCCACCAACAACCATGAATTTAAATGACAATACTTAAGAGACTCATGTCCAGAGGATAACAGGAGAAGTTTTAGCACAAAACTATGTTACAGTTGTTTATTTTTAGAGACAGGTTCTCGTTTTGTCACTTAGGCTGGAGTGTAGTGGTGATCATAGCTCATTGCAGTCTTGAACTCCCGGGCTCAGGTGATCCTCCTGCCTCAGCCTTCTGGGTAGCTGGGACAACACCCAGGCACCACCATACCTGACTACTTGGCTTGTTTTTAAAGGATGGGGATTGAATTTTTTCTATAGCTAATGACATGATCTGATAGTTTTTATGTTATCAGGTTTTTTTCTCCTTTAATTTGTTAATGAGGTAAGTTATAACAACAGATTTTCTAAGGTGGCCTAGTGTAAAATCATGCTTGCATTCCTAAGGTAAATCCTAATTGATCAGTTTTCAATTGTTTCACTCGACCTTTTGCCGAGAACTTTCAAATATAACTGCCTTCAGCAGGTATGGGAGTAACTGTCCTGTTAATCACCAAGCAACATCGTGTACCCCGTGAGCAGTGCATTCATCCACTCTAATGGTTGGCAGAAGGTGAATATTACGAAAAAGAATACAATAAGCTCTTTACAAAGGGGGAAAGCAGTGCCAAACCATCCTATGATCTAATAGATTCAGTAAATCTATGTAAGTTTCCAGTTTAGATTACTCAAGTGACCCAGATACTGTCAAAAGAGCCTCTGAAAAGCCTTGAAAAGTCCTTTTTTTTTTTTTTTAAATAGAAGGTAGTTTTCTTCCTCATACAATAAATGGAAAATTGATAGGATTTCGATTTCTATAATATTTTGTAGCCTTCTTTTTCTTCTCATTTCTTTGTCTTCAGTGGTTTGCTAAGATCTTTATTTTTTTAATCTCTCTGATATACCCCATTGCATTTTGCTGGCTGCTTAATCTGTAGTCACATGACATACTTCTGTACAACTTTGAGGAAGGGTCTGATTTCCACAGAACCCAAAGCCACCACTCCTGGGAGCGACACCTGTCCCTGCAAGCAGCATGGAGTTGTATGAGATTGTTGTTTTTCTGGGCAATAACATGACCCAGCTTTAATTTTCTTTTTTACCTTTTCAGTTGTTTGGGATCTTGATTTCAAGTTAGAATATCATTTCTAAGCTTGAAACCTAGAAGTTCTAAAAGAAAAATGTCTGTTTATTCCCCCTGAGGTTGAAGTTTATAGGTGGTTTCCTTAAAATCTTAGTTCTTTCTGCAGAAACTCGGGGTCCACTTCCAGAAGAGTAAGGAGATTATAAATAACCACTCGCTGTGAGTGGTCTAGGGGAGTCAGCAGAGGTGAAATGACTAGTGTGCTGCCTGCGTGAGTTCTGGAGCCAAACTGATTTAGAGTGGCAGCTGGTCAGAGATGGCAGAACCAGAATTTGAGGGAAGTATTGGCAAATAGATGATCCTGTAGCTGTGACATTGGAGTAGGGTATCTTAAAGGACTTAAGAGATCTGGAAACCTGGTTTAAACAGTCAGGTGGGCCAGGAGTGTATCCAGGTGATGCATTGGAATATGAGAAACTATCAGAAGCATGAACCAGGGGACCCTCTCTCCACCCTGGACCCTAAGAGCAGGAGGTGGGTTGTGGCTACCCATGGTGCAGGCCCAGACTGTGGCTGGTAGTGCTGTGGTTCTGGGTCTCCTGCCAGGGGTACAGGACAGCTCAGCGTTGACAAGCAGCTTGGCCCGCCTGTTGGCAGCTCTGGGCAGGCATGTCTCCTGGATACCTGGGTCCTATGGGGAGAAGGTTTCCCACAGCCTCCCAGAACTTTCCCTTTACATCTGATTCATGAGAAGTGGGTCACAGAGTGCCCCCATGCTACCTCTCTTGAAATCACAGTTGCAGCCTAATTCTTGAACAAAATTGGAATTCTATTAGGAAGATACAAGGTTGGGGGGTGGCTTTTGGTGAGGAATGGGCACCGTTTACCCCACCAGGCCTCCACTCCTTCACCTTTTCCCACACAGTACTCACAGTGATCTGATCATGTAGCCCTTCCAGTGCTGCCTGGGGCACCACACGCTTCGCCCAGCGCCCACTCCCACCACACCTCCACTCGCAGTCCCACCCCACGTCCAGCCGTACTCCCACCCCTCCCTCCATGCCAGGCCTGGCCGGGCCAATGGCTGCCTGGCAGTCATGTTTGCTCAGGGGGCTCTCTTGGCCTGAAGAGACTCCCACCCCATTCACCATTACCTGATCCCTCCTGAAGCTTTCTGCTTCAGTTATGGGGTCTTCAGAGAGGCCTTCAGTTCTGTAGGGCCCTGTCCCCTGGAACTCCAGGCTCATTTCAGTAAATGAGATAATTGTCGCTCAGCTAAGGTCACTCATGGGAACACCCTGGTCCTCAGAGGACTCAGACGTGCAGGTGAAACTATTTGGGGTGCTTCGGGGAAGCTGAGGGAACCTACTGCCTGAGTTGCCACTGGCGGCTGCTGGAGAGGTGGGAAGGTTACTGAGCTGAAAACACGGAGATTTCAGTCATCTTCAACTCCCACTGTCCAGCACCAAATATCAACTCTCTGGTGAGCAGAGGCCTGTCAGCAGCTTCCGTCAACAGGGCCTGTTTTCCAGCTCCCCTGGGCAAACCATGAGGATGTGGAAGTCCGGAAGAGGACTGTGGAGGCTGCTTGGGGAGAGCCCCACAGACGCTGCACCAGGAAGCCTCTGCTCAAGGGGCTGTGGCCTGGGGAGAGCTGCCACAGGCCTCAGCCTGGCTGTGCAGTCAGCTGTGCCCCAGGAACGGAATCTTCTGAAGATTAAACTTCAAAACCAGAATGCCTCTGCAGCCTTGTTATGTGGGATGTGACAGGCATGTGGCCTGGAGCTCATGGCATGTCTTCCAGGTCCTCCCCCTACACCCCCAGATCTCTGTTCTTGAAGCCCCTTAAAAAGGGGCAGAAGTTTGGTGGAGACCGTTGGATGGTTTGAGGAAGGGTGGTCTTACCACTTGGGCAGATCTGCGGAACCTGTAGCTCTGACCCCTTGCTCTTATCTGTGACTCCACAGGGGGCTGCTTCCCAGTCCTGCCTGACCCTGCTTCCCCCTTGATGGACTTGTTTTCTCCTGGACATGTAAATGCCTTTCCTGAGGTGAGGCCTCACATGAAGAGAGCACCCTCTCTTCCGTTCATGTGACCTCGGGACTCGTCTGTGAGCCTGGTGTTGCCCAGCACTTCTCTCTCCAGTGTGAGTTCTTGGGAAGCACTTGAGTGGGGCCTTGCTGCTTTGAAAGGTCCCTACCAGGGCACAGACCCTGCTTCTGAAGCTTGCCTCTGTGTTCCTAAAGGTGAAATACAGATGTTTACCCTCATCTTTGAGTTTTCCAACAGCCTTTCTCCCCCATAACTGAAGTGTAAATAAACTAACATTTTCTCCTCTCCCTTGGTGGAGCAGCATTGCCAAAATAATAATAATTCAACTTTAGGCCAGTAAGAATGAACTATGGCTGATTACCAGCAGTGTCTATTCACAACAGGGCCAAGAACCAAGCAGAGGGTGTTTTGCAGTAGCCAAGCTAGATGCCAAAACAGAAACACCCCACATTCTTACTCATTGTATTAGTCTGTTTTCATGCTGCTGATAAACACATACCTGAGACTGGAAAGAAAAAAGGTCTAATGAACTTACATTTCCACATGGCTGGGGATGCCTCACAATCGTGGTAGAAGGTGAAAGGCACATCTCACGTGGTGGCAGACAAGAGAAGAGAGCTTGTGCAGGGAAACTCCCCCTTATATAGTCATCAGATCTCGTGAGACTTACACACCATCAGGAGAACAGCAGAAAAGACCTGCCCCCTGATTCAGTTACCTCCCACTGGGTCCCACCCACAACATGTGGGATATCAAGATGAGATTTGGGTGGGGAGACAGCCAAACTGTATCACTCATGCTAAGTCACTCAAATGTTATTCCAAGTTTTTTTCCTTTTAAAGTATATGTAATTTTAGCATTGTAGTTTCTTCCATCTGTTAAGTATTCAGTAAATACTTTTCAGATGAATGACTGAATGTCAGAAAAACTTGCAAAAGAATTGAGAGGCTGCTATAATTATGTTAATATGTTTAAAAATAAAGTTTATTATATCTTAATAGCAGCTAATATTTTGGGACTTTATATGTGCTAGGCACTCTTAGAGCTTTTCTATCTTTTGATCTTATTTATCATCTTAACCATATGCTGTTGATTCTGTCTAATCTTTTTGCAGTTGAGCAAACAGAATGATTAAGTTATTAGCCTAATGAATTGATGAAATGAAGCCAGGATTCAAAGTTGGATCTGACCTTAGAGCGCTTATTTATTTATTTTTTTGAGATGTGGTCTTGTTCTCTTGCCCAGGCTGGAGCACAGTGGTGTGATCATAGCCCTCTGCAGCCTGGAATTCCTGGGCTTAAGTGATCCTCCCACATCAGCTTCCCAAGTAGCTGGAATTACAAGTGCACAACACCACACCCCTTTAATTTTTTAATATTTTTTTTTTAATAGAGACAGAGTCTTGCTCTGTTGACCAGGCTGATCTCAAACTCCTGACCCCAGATGATCCTCCCACACCTCAGTGCTTCCCGAAGTGCTGGGATTACGGGGGTGAGCCAAGGTACCCAGAGCTGTTACTCTGAATCACTGATTTATACTGCTTCCCAGTTACCTGAAAGCAGAGACAGAAAAACATTTAAAGCAGACCTGACTCTAATTAATATGTTGTCACTGTTGTCTTAAGGCCAAAGCCCTTTGATTTGAAGAAAACCACCTTTGAAAGCTTTGTTGAACTGGGAGAGTTTTACCTGATTGTAATCAAATGGAGAAATTCACAGTGAAAACCTGAGTCATCAAGAAATGTTGTTTCCTTTGACCTCTAACCTGAATCTTAAGGGGAGAGGGAGTGAGTTGACCCCTGAGTGGGTGAGGGTAGGGACTCTGGGAATGCTGCTGGAAGAAAACAGCAGGTCCTAAGGTCAGAAAGCTTGGCCACCTAGGAAGTGATGCAGGTAGTTTGTCCTTGTTGGAGTGCACAGGGTGGTCGGTGGAAGTGGCCTGGAGGAGACTCCAGCCAAGCAGTTAGGATTTTATCCTCCAGACAGTGGGAGTCTCTGAAGAATTTTTTTAAATAGCTTTTATGGAGCTATAATCCATATGAATCGCGTAAGTCTATGGTTTTTAGTATATTCACACAGTCGTGCAACCATCAGCACAATCAATTTTAGAACATTTTTGTCAACCCATAAAAAAATCTTAACCTCCAAGACCACCTCCCTCCCAGTCCCTGGCAACCACTAATCTATGTTTTGGCTCTGTGGAGCTGTCTCTTCTGGATGTTTTATACATGTGGAACCCACACTATGAGGCCTCAAGCAGTCCTCCCACTTTAGCCTCCCAGAGTGCTGGAGAGTTCTTTCTATGCTCTGGTTACAAATCCCTTACCAGAAAAATGATTTGCAAATATTTCTTCCCATTCTGTGGGTTATCTTTTCACTATTTTGATAATGTCCTTTGTGGCACAAAATGTTTAATTTTAATTTTTATTTTTATGAAGTTGAGTTTACTGTTTTTCATTGGTGGTTTGTGCTTTTGGTCGAAGGAATTTTAAACGAGTTACGGAATCACATTTACAGTTGAGAAAGTTAGGTGAGAAAGAATGAAGGGCAGAACAGGGAGTGGGTTGGGTGCGAAGACGAGGACTGGAAAGACATTTGTTTTATTTATTTATTTATTTATTTATTTATTTTTAAGACGGAGTCTTGGCAGTGGTGCATCTGTTGTCCAGGCAGTGGTGCGTCTGTTGTCCAGGCAGTGGTGCATCTGTTGGTTCACTGCAACCTCCGCCTCCTGGGTTCAAGCGATTCTCCTGCCTCAGCCTCCTGAGTAGCTGGGATTACAGTCACCCACCACCACTCCTGGATAACTTTCCTATTTTTAGTAGAGACAGGGTTTTACCATGTTGACCAGGCTGGTCTCGAACCCCTGACCTTGAGTGACCCACCCACCTCTGCCTCCCAAAGTGCTAGGATTACAGGCGTGAGCCACCACATCTGGCCTGGAAAGACATTTAGACATTAGATGTGTACAAGGGAGGCCCAGTAGGGTCGGGTGACTGATTTGATGTCAGGGACGGGCAGGAGGAAGGCATTTCAGCCTTTTCATAGATGTCCAGCTTGTGTGATTGAATATGTGGTTGTGCTCCTTCCTGGACACAGCCACAGGGAACACAGAATATGGGGCAGGTTTGAGAAGGGAGAGTTGTCTGCTGGAGCCAGCAAGCATACCCACGCCTGCAAGCTGAGGCTGCTGTCAGCACCTGCCGATCCAGCCACACAGATCGAAAGCCCCTGCCCTTCTAAGCCAAGAGTCCTCCAAGGCAGGGACCTCGTGCCTGATGTTTCTCTTTGCCCCTCCAGGACCTTTGGAAGCTGTAGAAACATGTCTAGTCAGGATGTTCCACGAATGCATTTCACATCTGCTGAGGTTTGTGAGTAGTCTCCACAGTTTAGAGGAGGAGGTGACCCTCAAGATGGGCAGGTGGGATTCTGAGTTCTTGACAGTTCTTTGCCCTGGTAGATGATCTCTTTTTAAGCACTTGAGATAACTTGATTGAATGGACTATATAATCACCAGATTAAGTCAAAAGCCAACTGAAATGACAGGCTTACACAAGAAGCAGTTATGGGGTGTTTACGAGTCAGGTATCTTCCTGTTGGTCACACCCACTTCTCCACTTGTGCTGGTTTCTAATAACACTATCTGTACAACTTTAATGTTACTGGAATTTACTCAATGCATTATAAGATATCATTCTGTTTATGTCTCCATAGTATCATGTTTTTGCTATGTGAATATTTGAATGAAGGGTTAAATGATTTCTCAAAGCCAGGGCATAATTCTTCAAAATACTGTCTTTGCTATAAAAATTTACTAAAAATAACTAACACTGAAATGTTTGAGCCACAGCATGCTTTTACTTTAATGTTCTGATCTCTTGGTTCTTGATATATTCACAGTGTTGCTGGGTTAGCTATGAACCTAATTCCTTATTCTCTTTCGTCTCTATTCTTATGGCTGCTTTGTGTAAGAGAAGAGCTTGATTCTTAGATGATGTCTAGCTTGATTTCCTTTGTGCTTTTGTTCATCACACTAAAGAAAGCTATGTAGATGTTCTGATAGAGATGTTTATTCAGTACTTTCAAAGTATCTGTTGGTCAAAGCATTACAACCAGTTGTTTACCCCTCTCAGAGAAGAATCTAGATGGGTGTGTTGCCACCAGCATAGGAGTGCTCTTAATATCTGCAGTCGGGGAGTGCATCCCCAGGGCCCCCCAGCATGAAGCTCTTCCTCTTTTCGGGAGCACTCATCTGGAAATGCCTGAGGCCTTTCGCCTTTCCTTAGGGCACTGGTGAATGTCTGATTTAATGCTTTGACCCAGACTTGTAAAGCAATAGGTTCATTTGGGGAGAGGATGGCAAGTAGCATGACAGCCTCCACGCTTAACTTTATCTTCCGAGTAAGGAGTTTGGGGGTCCTGAGATTTTCTTTTTTTTCATAAGTGTCTTGACAAGCATAGGGTGAGGGTTGGGGAGTGGAGGAGGTAACCCTTGCTAGGATTCTAGAGGGGTCTGACCTCAGAGCTGCATTGCCTGTCCTCTGGGCCCTCCCTGGGGCCTCTGCTGCCACCTGCCTTAGGTACCTGGTGGAAAGGAATGGCTTTCACTGTCCTCTCTGCAGGAAATAGTGGCCTTCCTGGGAAGTTTGTTTGAATCTATTTATAGTGCAATTCCACTGGCTCCGTATCTACAGAAAATTGATCTTTGAAATTGGGAGATGCTTGTGATGCACGAGAGTGGTTTCTTTTTTCAAGGGAAATGTTGAAAATCACATTGCTAGGTGACAATGTCTCTTGACTCTAAGGAGCTGGCCAGTCAGGCATGTTGGGTGATCTGCCTGTAGTTCCCAGCTACAGAGGACTGAGGCAGGAGGGTCAGTTGGGCCCAGGAGTTCAGCCTAAGCAACATAACGAGACCCCCATCTCTTATAAAAAAAATCTCAGGGAAGGGAAATGCAAAGGAGCTGGCCAGCAGAGAGATCCGCCATGTAAGCAGGGCCTGGAGCACCTGCAGTCTTGGAAGGGTAGGCTCTGTTCTCAGCCACTTGATACATGCTGGATTACTCTTTTCAAGTGATTTAATTTCACTTGAAACTTCCCCTCTCTTCATATGTTAATCTGTTAAATGAATATAAAAAAATTCGCTTGTTATTACTTAGCAAGCCCTTGTTAGAAGAAGTTGTGAAGTTACTTAAGGGTTTCTGTGTTTTTGATTCTTGTCTTTTTTTTTTTTTTTTTTGTAAATAAAGGAAGTTTCTGGAAGATACTGTTAAGTTTGAGGTAATTATTCCAACACCGAAGAAGGATGAAATGACGGGTGCATATGAAACAAATGCTGATTTGCAGGTGCCCTCCCCCATGCCGAGTTACCTACCCATGGGAGGCAGAGGGGCAGAGCTTCTGAGGGGCAGCAGCCTCAACTGCATGCAGAGGCCTTGCTCAGGGTGCTCTCCCTCTAGGCTGCCTCATTATATCCTCAGTTTAATTCCTAGCCCACAGTAGTCCCAGCCAAATCACATGCATGTTTCTAGACTCCAGCCTGAGGACTCCACAACACTCAGCCAGCCAGCTACGCAGAAGGCCGCAGTCTGCCCCAGGTTGCAAGACTCAAAACCTACATTCTGTTGCTGCTTTTCAAATGATTTCAGATATCAGCCTTCCAGGATCTAAAATGCAGTACCTCTTTTCTCCTTAAAAGTCATCTTCTGGCCAGGCACAGTGGCTCATGCCTGTAATCCCAGCACTTGGGAGGCCAAGGTGGGAGGATCACTTGAACCCAGGAGCCTGGGCAACACAGCAAGACCCCATCTTTAAAAAAAAATTTTGCTGGGCATTGTGATGCACACCTTTAGTCCCAGCTGTGAGAGAGGCTGAGGTGAGGAGAATGGCTTGAGCCCAGGAGGTCGAGGCTACGGTGATTGTGATTGTGCCACTGCACTCCAGCCTGGGCAACACAGCAAGACCTTGTCCCCTGACTCCAAAAAAAAACAAAAAATAGTAAAGTCATCTTCTGTTTAATAAAGTAGTTAGGATATAAGACTTTTGGTCTTTTATGTATTATGATTTTTCTTGGTCAAATGGACCTGTATTACATTACTATGTAGTATTGTATATATAATATATAAGGCACTTGTGAGAGAAAGAGTGTTTTTATTTTGGTTTGTTTGTTTGTTTGTTTGTTTGTTTTATGGAGACACAGTCTCACTCTGTTGCCTGGGCTGGAGTGCACTGGCTGTGATCTCAGCTCACTGCAACCTCTGTCTCCCAGGTTCAAATGATTCTCCTGCCTCAGCCTCCCAAATAGCTGGGACTACAGGTGCATGCCATCACACTCGGCTAATTTTTTGTATTTTTAGTAGAGATGGGAATTTCACCGTGTTAGCCAGGATGGTCTCAATCTCCTGACCTCGTGATCTGCCTGCCTGGGCCTCCCTAAGTGCTGGGATTATAGGCATGAGTCACCACGCCTGGCCCGAAAGAATGAGTTTTACTGACTTTTACTATTATATGGTCCAATCACTACGATAATCTCTCCAAGTCATTATTTCACTTAACCGCACTGACCCCCCGCACCCCCGCCAGTTGTTAGATTATGAAACAGAGGCAGAGGGATTAAAGAATACAAGGCTTGATTCACTAGAATTGGGGTTTAAACCCTGGCAGTCTGGCTCCGGAATGTATGTCCTTAGTCATCTTGATGTACTTGAGCAGCTTTCAAGCTTTGGGCTACAACCTGCAATGATCCATTTTATGTTACCATCCAGAGCTGACCCCTGAGCACAGGCAGGGCCCTCTGGCTCTTTCCCAGGCTGTTTTTCTCTCTCTTCTCCTTTCCTTCCTCTCCCTCCCTTCCTCCCTCTTATACTTTTTTCTAATTTTTAGTTGTTATGGGTACATAGTAGGTGTATACATTTATGGGTTACCTGAGGTATTTTGACACAGGCATGCAATGCAGTAGTCACCCTGTTGTGCTATCAAATAATAGGTTTCATTAACTATATTGTACCCATTTACCATCCCTATTTCCACCCCTGCCCCACCACCCTTCCCAGCCTCTGGTAATCATTCTACTCTCTAGCTTCATGAGTTCAAATGTTTTAATTTTTATCTCCCACAAGTGAGTGAGAATATATGAAGTTTATCTTTCTGTGCCTGGGTTATTTTATTTAACATGATGATTTCCAGTTCCATCCATGTTGTTGCAAGTGGCAGGATCTCATTCTTTTTATGGCTGAATACTCTTTTGTGTGTATGGACTATATTTTCTTCATCCATTTGTCTGCTGATGGACACTTAGGTTGATCCCAAGTGTTGGCTATTGTGAATAGTGCTGCAATAAACATGAGGAGTGCAGATATCTCTTTACTAGACTAATTTCCATTCTTTTGGGTGTATACCCAGAAGTACTATTGCTAGATCATATGGTAGTTGTCTTTTTAGTTTTTTTATTTTTGAGGAACCTCTATACTGTTTTTCATAGTGGCTGTACTAATTTACTTTCCCACCAACAGTGTACAAGGGTCCACTTTTTTCTACATCTTCCCCAGCGTTTGTTTTGCCTGACTTTTGAATAAAAGTCATTTTAATTGGGGTGAGATGGTATCTCATTGTAGTTTTGACTTGCATTTCTCTGATGATCAGCGACATTCAGCACCTTTTCATATTCCTGTTTGCCGTGTCTAATAAGATCATTTGCTCACTTTTTAATCAGATTATTAGATTTTTTCCCCATTTAATTGTTTAAGCTCCTTATATATTCTGGTTATTAATTCCTTAGCAGATGGGTAGTTTACAAGTATTTTCTCCCACTCTGTGAGCTGTCTCTTCACTTTGTTGGTAGTTTCCTTTTTAACTTGATCTCATTTGTTCAGTTTTGTTTCTATTGATAGATTCATCTTTTAGTCTTCCTTTTTAAGATATGAGTAGTTGACACACCACAATTACAATGTTAAAATATTCTCTGTTTGTGTATTTGCTGTTACCAGTGAGTTTTGTATGTTCATATGATTTCTTATTGTTTGTTAATGTCCTTTTCTTTCAGATTGAAGAACTCCCATTAGCATTTCTTGTAGGCTGTTGATGAAATTTCTCAGGTTTTGTTTGTCTGGGAAAGTCTCTATTTCTCCATCATGTTTGACATTTTTTTCCTTCAGTACTTTAAATATGTCATGCCTCTCTCTCCCTGGCCTGTAAGGTTTCCACTGAGAAGTCTGCTCCTTTGTTTGTTGTTTCTTTTTTCTTGCTGCTTCTAGGATCCTTTCATTATCTTTGAACTTTGGGAATTTGTTTATTAAATGTCTTGAGATAGTCTTATTTGGGCTAAATCTGCTTGGTGTTCTATAACCTATTGTAATTGAATATTAATATCTTTCTGTACATTTGGGAAGTTCTCTGTTATTATGCCTTTGAATAAACTTTCTACCCCAGTCTCTCTTTCTCTCTACCTCCTCTTTAAGGCCAATAACTCTTAGATATGCCCCCTTTTTAGACTGTTTTCTAGATCTTGTATGTGTGCTTCATTCTTTTTAAATTTTGACTCCTCTGTAGATTTTCAAATCGCCTGTCTTCCGGCTCACTAATTCTTTCTTCTGTTTGAGCAGTTATGCTGTTGGGACTCATGCATTCTTCAGTATGTCATAAATTTCTGGATGTTCATAGATGGGCATAGAAGAGTCCGGGATTTATGTAATCTTCGCAGTCTGTGCTTGTATTTGTTTTTCTTGAGAAGACTTTCCAGGTATTCAAAGGGAATTGAGTGTTGTGATCTAAGGCTTTGGTCAGTGCAGCTGTATCTGCATTAGGGGGCACCACAGCCCAGTAATGCTGCAATTCTTGGAGACTCATAGAGGTACCACCTTGGTGGTCCTGGATAAGATCCAGGAGAATTTCCCAGTTTACCAGGCAAAATCTCTTGCTCCTTTTCCTTACTTTCCCCCAAATACACAGTCTCTCTCTTCATGCTGAGCTGCCTAGAGTTGGAGCAGAAGTGAAGCACCCCTGTGGCTACCGCTACTGGGACTGTGCTGGGTCAGACCTGAAGCCAGCCCAGCACTGGGTCTCAGTCAAAACCTGTGGTGACTATTGCCTGGCTACTGCTGATGTTTATCCAAGGCCTAAGGGCCCTTTAGTCCGCAGATGAGGAATCCAGAGGCTTGTGTCTTTCCCTTCAGGGTGCTGCGCTCCCTTCTAGCCCAGAGTGGGTCTAGAAATGCTATCTGAAATCTAGGGCCTGGAGTCTGCAACTTTGGGAGTCTACAACTTTAGGAGTCTGCTTGGTGCTTTATTTTACTATGGCTGAGCTGGTACCCAAGTTGTAAGACAAAGTCCTTTACTCTTCCTCTCCTTTCTTCAAACCAAAGGGATCTCTACCAATGGCCAATATCACCCCAGGCCTGTGGCAGCACCAGTGATGTTTATTTAGGGCCCAAGTGCTCTTTAGTCAGCAGGTCTCAGTCTCTCCCTTCAGGTCCAGGGCGGGTCTAGAAATGCTGTGCGAGAACTAAGGCCTAGAATCAGGGACTTCAGGAGCCTGCTTGCTGCTTTATTTTACTGTGGCTGAGCTGGTGCCCAAGTTGCAAGATGACATCCCCTTCACTCTTCCTTCTCCTTTCCTCAAGTGGAAGGAATCTCTCCCTGTGACCACCACAGCTGGAAACTCACTGGCTCCCACCTGAAACCAGTACAGTATGTGGCCCATGACGAGTACTGCGTGGGCGCCACTGATGTTTAACCTCTTTGGTCAGCAGGTGATTAATGCTGCCAGGACTGGGTCCTTCCCTTCAAGACACTGGGTTTCCCTTCTGGTCCAGGCTGTGTCAGAAATGTCATCTGGGAGCTAGGACCTGGAATAGGGGCTTCGGGACTCTGGTGCTTTATTTTACTGTGGCTGAGCTGATATCCAAGTTACAAGACAAAGTCCTCTTTACTCTTCCCTCTCCTCCCTGAACTGTGAGCTGTGCTGCCTGGGGTTGGGGGAAGAGTGGTACAAGCACTCCCTTAGCTGCTCCAACTGGTGTCTCACTGGGTCATGTGCACCCCAAGTCCACTGGCTCTGAGCCCAGCACAGCACCAAGACTTGCCCAGGAATTGCAGCTCTTGTGGCCTAGACTGTCTTTCACACTTGCTTAGGACTCCAAAGTACTTTAGCCCACAGAGGTGGGGCTTGCCAGAACTCAGATTCTCACTGGGATGGAAGATTCCCCTCTAGCTAGGGCTGGTCTAAATGCTTCTTCCATGGGTGCTGCCTGAATTCTGTCCTGTGTTGCTTTCTGCTGTGATGAGACAGCACCAAATTCCAATACAAAGTCTCACAATCATTGTCCTTTCCCTTCCCATGGGTGTGCAGATGCTGTCTCTGTACCACGTAGTTGCTGCCAAGGAATGAGGGAAAGGGAATGTTGGAGAGTCGAGACTGTCTTTCCTCCTCTCTCCAGTGCCTCTTTCCTTAATAGGATGTTAAAAACAGGCACTGTGGTCGTTCACCTGATTTTTGGTTCTTATGAAGATGCTTTCTTATGTGGATAGCAATTCCATTTGGTGTTTCTGCAGGAAGGGTGCATTGCTGGAGGAGTCTTTTCAGCCATCTTGCTCTGTCTCCAGGTCTCCTCTCCCTTCCTTATCCTTTATCACAACTTCCCAGTGAATGACCCTGCAGTGTTGCCTCCCAGTGTTCATTCGTTCATCAGTTATTCATTAAATGCCTCCTGTGTGTGATGCTGTGTAGACACTGGGGATGCAATGGTGAATTAAACAGAGGAGTCCCTGTTGCCATAGAGCTTATAGCCAGAAGGTTTTGCACGTGAAATATAATTGGAAAAAAATTTTATTGCATACAAAGAAACCCCACCCCCACCCCAAGTCTAGGAAGAAGTCTATTAGGCATCAAGCTTAGATTACGTGGTAAATATACAGCTATTTAGTAGTGTTAATTGAAGCACTGTAGAAAAGGGACAGTGATGTTTATTGCAGCATTTTTGTAACAATAAAATACTATATTAAGACAGTGGAATACTGTGCAGCAATTAATGACCAGCATGATGTGTATCAGTATGGATACATTTAAAAAACACAGTTGGCCAGGCGCTGTGGCTCACGCCTATAATCCCAGAACTTCGGGAGGCCGAGGCGAGTGGATCACCTGAGGTCAGGAATTCAAGACCAGCCTGGCCAACATGGTGAAACCCTGTCTCTACAAAAAAATTAGTTAGGTATGGTGGCACACGCCTGTAATCCCAGCTACTTGGGAGGCTGAGGCAAGAGAATCCCTTGTACCTGGGAGGTGGAGATTGCAGTGAGCTGAGATTGCATCACTGCACTCCAGCCTGGGCAACAGAGACTCCGTCTCAAAAAAGAGAAAAGAAAACAGTTAAAAAGCAAAAGCATGCAGTATAATACAGATACAGTATAATCCACTGCAAAAGCACAGTGTAGTATAACGTTGTATAAAACGGCAATACTACATATTATCATGGACACGTACATATATAGTAAAAGTGAAAAACCATTCAAGGGATGACCACATACCAATTTTAGGATAATACTTATTACTCTGAGGTAGGAGGGAAGGTAGAGGTTTTAAGAAATTCTTATTAAAGTAAAACGATTTTGCAATTGTGGCAACATTTAACTATAGTTAAATCTGTTTTGGTGTATGATTATTTTTGGTGCTTTTCTGTTTATTTAAAGTGTTTAACAATTTAAAAATTGAACAGGTGGAGCGACTATGCTGTGCCACTTTTGTGCTTCTGGTGCATGCACGTTTCTGTGTGTCTTCTGTCGGCATTCTCTATCACGTTTTTGCTGTGATAGAGCATGAATGTGATAAAGAATCTTTAGAGATTCCTCTAAAGAAGCATTGCAACCACAAGTATCTTTATGCGTAAGGGGACCTGGGGGTTTGCAGATTAGCCTGATTTCAGGGATGTTCACAGCTCAGCAGCAGAGGGCGCTGCTCCACAGCAGATGTGTGGTGAGGGCGGCCACACCAGGCAGCTCTGTTGGTGTAGTGCCAGTGCCTCCCAGGGAAGCATTGCTCTCCCCAGCTGCGAAAAGAGGAATGTTTAAGTGCATGCAGATTCTCTCCTGCTTGTAGGAAGGGTCACAGGATCCAGTCCTTTGGGAGCATATATTGTGTTTCTCTGACTATTCACAGCCTTGGCTGTTTCTGAGGCTAAGAATGCAAGAAACTGCACATGCCAAGAGCGTCTTTGCTGCGGTGGTCGTGAGCCTACTGCTGACTTGTGGGGAGCTTTTTGTAATGTTTTATTTTAGATTGAATAGGTTCATGTGCAGGTTTGTTACATGGGTATATTGCGTCATGTTGGGGCTTGGGCTTCTAGTGGACAGGTCACTGTGGGAATTTTGTTGTTGTTAAACTGACCAAGGAACCTTCCTTTTATTTTAGGTGGAAAAGGATTATTCATACCTGAAGGAGATATGTGATCACCAAGCAGAACAGCTGAGTAGAACCAGCCTAAAGCTGCAAGAAAAAGCCTCAGAAAGTGATGCAGAGATCAAAGACATGGAAGAAACCATATTTGAATTGGAAGATCAGGTGGAACAGCACCGGGCTGTCAAGTTACACAATAATCAACTTATCAGTGAGCTAGAAAGTAAGTGGGATTGGCCGGGCATGGTGGCTCACGCCTGTAATCCCAGCACTTTGGGAGGCCAAGGCAGGTGGATCACCTGAGGTCAAAAGTTTGAGACCCAGACAGACCAACATGGTGAAACCTCATCTCTACTAAAAATACAAAATTAGCTGGGTGTGGTGGTGGGCTCCTGTAATCCCAGCTGCTTGGGAGGCTAAGGCAAGAGAATCACTCGAACCTGGGAGACAGAGTTTGCAGTGAGCCGAAATTGCGCCATTGCACTCCAGCCTGGGCAACAAGAGCGAAACTCCGTCTCAAAAATTAAAAAAAAAAGAAAGAAAGAAAGTGGAGTCAAGCCCAGGTGAAATGTGGAAGGGACCTGAGTAGGACACTAAAGAAACCAGTAGCAGTGGGTGACTGTGGGAGGGTTTTTGACCATGTGTTGGCTGGGGTTTATGAAGTCTCTCATTTGAGTGCGCTGTAATCTCCTAGGAAGAATGCCACCTAAGAAACAATCATTAATGTCTAGTTTAAAAACTACAGATTAAGAGATCAATGATTATAGCAGTTGTTTTGGAAACTGGGATGACAGAAGAAAAGACTGTGAGTCAGCAATGTAGGTGGTCGTGAAAAATAGCAAATTCTTTTCATTTTGTGTTTTTAGAGGTCTTGCTCTATCACCCAGGCTGGAGTGCAGTGGTGCAGTTGTAGCTCACTGCAGCAATCATAGTTCACTACAGCCTCAAACTCCTGGGCTCAAGTGATCCTCCTGGCCTCTCAAACCACTGGGATTGCCAGGTGTGAGCCAGACACTATACCCAGCTGCAAATGTTTTTTGGCTGTGCTGGATGTGCTGTGTGTGAGCCATGCTGCTGCTGCTGTCTCTAGGCAGCCTGATCAGCTTGGAGGCCACATGTTAGGACACTTGCAGCTGTGTCTGAGAGTTCACAGGAACCCTTCCTAAGGATATTCTGTGGGGTAGGAGAAAGTTATTCAGAAGAAATTGTTTGCCAGTCATCAAGTACTGACACTGTGTTCTCTCTTGGATCTGATAGAGATGGATGATAGGTGTCAGAAATGTGTAGGCTTGGTCTAAGGGAGAAAACAATTCCTGCATGTGTCCCACTGGTGGTAGGATATCAAGTAACTTATAGGTGTCGGAAACTTAGTTGCTGAAGAGGCATCAGCATATGACTTATTTATGAACTCACTCTTTGCTTTGAATTGGGAAATAAAATTTTAAAAGTGATTAGTTAAATATTACCTTTTTGTCCAAATAAGCCTTATCAAGTTATGACATCTAATGTGTTTTCTTTTGTAACAAAAGATTTAATGCACAAAGCGTTGTCACACCGGCCATTACAAAGAATGGCTTGGTCAGTTGCCTGAGAAGTTCCCTATCCCATGTAGTTGGTCCTCCTTATTCAGAGATTTCACATTTGTGAATTCACCTGCTTGCTAAAATGTATTTTAGCCCCAAAACCAATACACAGAGCACTTCCAGAGTCATTTTCAGACATGCACAGAGAAGTGAAAACGTTGTGCCATCCACTGCTTATGTTTTCAGCTCAGGTCAGACTGAGACACTTGGCCTTCTCATACTGTACATGTGTCTTTTTTACAGTCTATTTAATACCTTGCTTTTAAACATTTTTGTGCTTATTTTTGTTTTTGGTGACTTTGCTATTTAAAATGGCCCTGAGTGCAGTGCTGCAGTGCTGTCCACTGCCCCCAAGCACAGCGAGGTTGAGATGCACCTACAGAGAAAACACGTGTGTTAGGGAAGCTTCTTGCAGACATGAACTCTTGTCCTGTGGAGCATGAGTTCAGCATTATTGAATCAACAATACAGCACATCAGGCCAAGTCAGTGACCTCATCTCTGTAATCTCAGTGCTTTGGGAGACTGAGGTGGGAGGATCGCTGGAGCCCAGGAGTTTAGACCAGCCTGGGTAACATAATGAGACCCTGTCTTGACAAAAAAATAATTTAAAAACTAGCCAGGTGTGATGGTACATGCCTATAGTCCTAGCTACTCTGGAGGCTGAGATGGGAGGATCCCTTGAGCCCGAGAGGCCAAGGCTGCAGTGAACCAAGATTGTGCCACTGCACTCCAGACTGGGCAACAGAGCAAGACTCCATCTCTAAAAAATAAACCAAACCAAACAACCCAAATCAGAGAAGAGGAGAAGAAGTCTGACAATATGTATAAAAGGCTGCCCTGAGACCTGTTAAAAGTATGTGCTAAATTCATGGATTTGTGAGATGACATCCAGTTCTAAAAAGCAGTGGGCAATATTGTTGTGAGGCTGAAAACCAAAGAAATGTGTGTTCACATCACCCAGGGGCAGGAAAATGTTAACCCCTTCTCGGCTAGTGCTGATTGGCTCCCAAGTTTCAAAAGGGCATAAGGTGTGAGAAAGGTTAACTTTGCAGGCAAGGCAGGCTCTGCAGATCAGGAGGCTGAAGAAGAATTTAAAATATTTGCTTAGTGTTATTTAGAAAGAGAGAAATGGGAAGAGTGGGTTTCCATGGTTGACAAGCCTGGCTTGTTTTATAGAGACATTGGTAGATGAGTCTATATAATGCAAATGGCATTTTAGTTGATTAGAATCTCATGATCAGAGGCTCACAGGAACCTACCTTGTATTTTTCCTAGGGACAGTAGTTCAGTGTTTGCTGATTTGGTGTTCATGGCAACTCTGTAACTATCATGAATATTAGAATTGACTGTGTATTAGTTGACAGCGTCTGCCCCATTCCTACTTGGGCATGACATGCAGTAGAACTGGGGAACCTTGGCATTTGGTGCCATCCAGACTGTTGTCAAGATGCAACTGAAAACCTAGACGCCATCATCATCAGTGTGTTCTTCCAAACCTAGCAGCATGATTGAGAAGAAAAGTCAAAGACAACAAGTTCTGTTTTGTTTTTGTTTTTATGATATTTTGCTGTTGAAAATAGGATTGTATTGTCCCTAAATCCTTAAAAGTCAGCACAGACACACCAAGAAAATCAGTGTATAATTAATGTCCACAGCGAAATTTAGACCCACCTTCGTGGTTATATTATCATATATCTAAGACTGAAAATTATACAGATCATCTTTTGAAAAGCTTTTAAACTTTTTAAAAGGATATTGAGGTATTATTAAGATATGTTTTTGCACAGAGACCCAGGGACACATAAATCCAGCCTAGACCAATCACTTCTTCCTATAAGATCCTGATGGGAAAGAAATGGACTGAAAAATAAGAGGAAGTTAAGGAGTGTTTTCTGCCGTGCAGCATTGATTCCATACACAAACTCTCAGTTCCATTAGAATTAGAACTGCTGGCGTAGGACCTGCCCACAAGCATCTTTTTAGCCTACTCTGGTGATTCTGATTTACATCCCTCATAGAAAACTAATGCTCTAGGGTAGAGCATGAGGACCCATTGAGGAATTTTAGCTCAGTGATTGACACCATCAAATCTAAACTTGAATGACTCTGATAGCCATAAGTAGAGAACTGGAGGCAGGGAGACCGAGGGGCTGCAGGTGTCCTTAAGTAGGGAGAGGTGGTCAAGCCGCCTGGGAAGCTGATAAATGCCCACATGCCTGGGATCTGTCTGTCCTTGGAGATTCTGCCTCTATGTGTCTGGAGTGTGGGACTAGAACATCTGTGGTTTTGAAAAGCTTCACCAGTGATTCAGAGGCTTAACTGTGATCGAGACTCGCAACTCTGGAAAGTGCTTTACAGGCCGGGCGCAGTGGCTCACGCCTGTAATCCCAGCACATTGGGAGGCTGAGGCGGGCAGATCACGAGGTCAAGAGATCAAAAACATCCTGGCCAACATGGTGAAATCCTGCCTCTACTAAAAATACAAAAATTAGCAGGGTGTGGTGGGCGCCTATAGTCCCAGCTACACAGGAGGCTGAGGCAAGAGAATCACTTGAACCCAGGAGGCAGAGGTTGCAGTGAGCCAAGATTGCGCCACTGCATTTCAGCCTGGCGACAGAGTGAGACTCCATGTCAAAAAAAAAAGAAACTGCTTTACAAATCACAGGAGGAATAAGCATTCATATGCTCTGTCATGTGAAAGCCTCTCTCTCACAGCAATAAAGGGCACTCAGGATGATTGTGGTGAGTGCC
Organism: Cacajao melanocephalus; assembly: GCA_963573385.1. Taxonomy (NCBI): domain Eukaryota; kingdom Metazoa; phylum Chordata; class Mammalia; order Primates; family Pitheciidae; genus Cacajao; species Cacajao melanocephalus. Next base: position 130,760 of record CAUYLG010055557.1, read on the forward strand.
AGGGAGGCTGGGCTCAGGGTGCAAGTGTGCATGGCCATGGAGGCCTCTTCCTGTAGTGCTGCTATTTGGTTGTGCATTCTGTCTGCTGAGGCTTTAACTTCAATACACACCACATATTTTCCAGAACATCCTGTTCTCTATCTCAGAGGAACCTCTTGTGTCCATTCCTTGGTTTGCAGGGTAAAGTGAAATTGCTAAAACTTGAGTTTAGAGTAGAATGGATGGATTTGAATGCCTGTCGTAGCATCTGGAGCTGCCCTTTTGCTACCTAGCTTATCTTCTCTTAAGAGTCTCACAGCTTTTCCAAGCCCTGTCTGAATTATTTATTTCTAGGTAATGTGATCAAGCTGGAGGAACAGAAGTCAGATTTGGAGAGGCAGCTAAAGACTTTGACCAAACAAATGAAGGTGAGATGTGGGCAGGAGCCTTCACCACCATCTTCCTATAAATTACCCCCTCCGAGATCTGGGTCACTCTCTCTATACTGCTTTCTCTTGGAACATTTCCCCAGCATGGTGGGCCCTGGAACTGTGAATTCTTGTTGGCAGGAAGTAAAAGCAGTCATTTGGTGTCAGGATGGAGAACATGAAGGTGTAATTCCCACCAATGCCTTTTCCTAGCAGTGAGACACCGTGAAAGCAGGTCCTCACCAAGCATTGCTGGCATTCTTTCTCAGTGACCAACGTGGGGACTCTGGGGTCCCTGCCCAGGCACCAGCCCTGGTAAACATCTGACACGAGTGGGCTCTGGCATTTTCAGGAGGAGACCGAGGAATGGAGGCGGTTCCAGGCGGATCTGCAGACCGCGGTGGTGGTGGCCAATGACATCAAGTGTGAGGCCCAGCAGGAGCTGCGCACCGTGAAGAGGAAACTGCTGGAGGAGGAAGAGAAGAACGCCCGGCTGCAGAAGGAGCTGGGGGATGTGCAGGGCCACGGCAGGGTGGTCGCCAACAGAGCCGCCCCTCCGTGAGTCTGGTGGGCACCCGGGCTATGTTTGCTTCTCACTGAATCACTGTGTGTGGGGCTACCTGGTGAGGATGGGACTCTTCATGTCTGTGCCAGGCTCTGCTGTTTCCTTTCTGAGATCACCCTGCATTACTACCACTACCGCACCACTAGGAACATTCTGTCCAGTACCGAGTCCCTGCCATGTTCCAGCTTAAAGGGCTGATAAGCTCCTCACTTATATATGAAGGGCAAGTTCTAGCCAAGTATCCTGCTAGGCTTAAAGAACAGAAGTCCTGTCTAGGGTGCCCCTTGAATCTTAGTATTTATTAATGCAGGGGAGTGCACACTAATAAATATGAATCTACTGCCTTGCATGCGTCACTCGCATGCAGTGGGAGAAGCTGGAATCACTCATTTATAAGTAGTATTTTATGCTTTAATATGATATTATATTTACCCAATCGGGAATCATTGTCCTTAACTTGAGATTCTTGGATATTAGGAAATGATTTTGAATTTTCAGATGTCTCTCAAATACCGAACATACTCTTTTTAGATCAGATTTCCTGGGTTTTGAATGGTGATCAGTTGGCCCTAATTTTTACATGTTTCAAAGGTCAGCAGATAGCTCCTGAGCCTTTTGATCTGATGTTCTGTTATCATGAATTTCATGACATTGGAAAGAGGAGATTTTTCAGAATTCAGTTGTGATTCTCCTGTCAATTCTGCTCCAAGTAATTCCTTATTTCTTTTTTTATGACTTTTATATAAAATGGCCTTTGGGGAAGGATAAAGATCAGATGTAGCTAGCTCCACAATTCACTCTTGGGAAATCAGACTCAAGATCATTATTTTATTTAGTTGCTTATTTTTAGAGATGGGGTCTCACTGTATTGCCCAAGCTGGACCTGAACTACTGAGCCCAGGAGATTCTTCTGCCTCAGCCGCCTAAATAGGAAAACTAGATTTTGCAGTGTTCCCTCTTGAAGCAATAGTGAGGCCGTTCTGAGTGGCCTCGGTGTCTGCTTTTGTTTGTTTGCCTCTGTCTTGCTTCCCTATTGTCTGTCATTGGAAGAAAATCCGAGTCAGAACTTGTGTTGCTCCACATGGACATTATTTTAATGATAAATGGTAAAAGACAGATCCTGAGTTTCTGTGGTGGCCCTGAATGGGTTCTTGTATGAGATGCCATGTTTCTTACATATATTCTGAGACACAGGCTAGACCATGCATCGTGAACCCTGATATTCTAGGAAATCTCTACATGTGTCTTGGCAGTTTAGGACTCCCTGTGCTGCATCCTGCATCTTCAATCTTAACGTCACTTTAAAAAACAACAACAACAACACAGAATGTTTCTTTTTTGATTTTTCCGGTGATTTGCAAACCTACCTTCCAATCCAACAGTTTAATCCCTTATCAAAAGACATTTCAAAATTTTAGAATGGACACCAGTGAGAACATTTCATGGTACTGAAATCAGGCATCAGAACATTTCTGCCTGTCAACACATTTGGCAAGACGTCGGACAAGTGCTGGTGATGGTTTCTTGTCTGATTTTGCATTTCTCTGGCAAGCTGCCCCCTCTAAAGAGTTGACTATTTGGCAGTTAGTTGCTGATGGTTCAGCCACTTCCAGCACCTACCCAGTGAGCAAGACTTGAAACCAACTCACACCCTCAAAGCTCCAGAAGCCACCTAGTGTTTCCATCTTGGCTGAATGAGTTCTTGATCGAAACTCAATTTGACTTTGATAGTCATCTAATGAGAACTCAAAAGTCATTCTTGGTTCAGCCACAGCCAAAGAACTTACAGAGCATTCTCTGGCGAGGTCCTCAAGGACAACTGAGAGAAGGTAAGATCACCCGAAAAACACCTGGATCCTGAAATGGGATTACCCCTTTCTTAAGCTCTGTTTGCGTTCATGGGCACTCATGGGATTGGTGGCAGCCAGACTGATAAGCAGGAGATGAAGTGCCCAGGCAGAAGTGCAAGGCAGCATTCATTGCTGGAACTCAGTAACTAAACAGTGGAATATTATCTAACCCATCCATGATCTTCAGTACTGTTATACTTTCACAGATATTTTTATTTCAGAGTCAGAATAACTGATGTTAAGGTACATGGGGAAGGAAGGCAGTAGTCTCATCTTTGCAGTCAAGCAGCAGTATCTCATTCCCAGCCTCATGTTTGCAGTAATATCTCATTCTCAGCCTTGCCTCCTGCCTCTGTTAAAAAAGGTGGGAAGAGCGGGTTGTTTTCAAGATCCCTTTAAGCTCTGCTGTTCTCTGGACTGGCTGGTTAGCTGACCTTTCCCTGGTGGTAGAATGAGAAAGTGCCAGCCTTAGCGTTGTTCTGGTGCAGTACTTTGAATCTCTTTTACACAGTGGCATCTCCATATCTTAGTTGTGGCTTGTGGACCTGATCTTTCTCTTCCAGAAATGTGAACAAGCCATTGTGTTTTTAGGGACCTAAAAGTGATGTGTTTCATTGGATACATATAAATTAACAGATGAAAAGATAATAGCATTTTCAGCTCCGACTCCTCCCAGTTCTGAAAACTCTCAATTAAGAAAAAGGCTTTGAAATGAAAACTCTCATTGAAATGAATACATCAGATCTTTTTCCTGAAAAGTTGAGCCCTGGGGCCTGGCAAAATCAGGAAAAAACACAGGCAGCTCACTGTAATGATTTGCTGGGCCACATAGAAGCTTTCTAATGAAAGGCACTGTTCATGAGCAGCGCATGGCACAGGCCTCTCAAGCAGCAGCAGGGAAAGACCTCTGTGTTTGTGGCATTTGTTTCTCTTGTTCTGAAACAGCAAATGCCATTACTTTTAGGGTGACTTATCTAATTCTTACTGAGTTTATCATATAACACCAATAAACATCCATGGAAAACATCTTTAAAAGCAGTCATTCAACACACTTAACATCTGTGCCTAATTAATGCTATTGGTTTCTAAATAGAATGTCTGTGATTCGATTGTGTTTTGCCTGCACCACCAGTTCTTGCATTGTCGCCTCTTGGAGGTGAGCAGCGTGGCAGCGCAGCACATGCAGACTCCACTGGAATTGGCTTAACTCCGTGTGTGCACATCTGTGTCAGCCTGAGCGTCACTGTGTGTGCCTGTGCTGCCCTCTGTGTTGCTCTGATGGCTCTAGTGGGTCACAGCTGCTCGCATGTGTTCTCCAGCTACCATGGAAAGGGGAAGGGTGGAAGTTGGAGGTATAGATTCTTTAAGGTCTCTTTTCCAGCCACAGATGCTCTGATACCAAGCCTGTTTCCCAGGTGAAGGAGGCCATTCTCCTGAGGACTTTTTTTTTTTTTTTCAAATAGAATTTCACTCTTGTCATCCAAGCTGGAGTGCAGTGGTGGTGATCTCAGCTCACTGCAATCTCTGCTTCCTGGGTTCAAGCGATTCTCCTGCCTCAGCCCTGAGAGTAGCTGGGATTACAGGTTCCTGCCACCCCGCCCAGCTAATTTTTATATTTTTAGTAGAGACGGGGTTTTACCATGTTGGCCAGGCTGGTCTCGAACTTCTGACCTCAGGCAATCCACCCACCTCAGCCTCCCAAAGTGCTGGGATTACAGGCATAAGCCACCATGCCCGACCTCTCCTGAGGATTAAGCAGTTTCTGAACAGACCTCACCTTAGCACCCATGACCCACGATGGACAAGGGTCTACAGCATTTAATTTGGCCCTTGATGCAGAACCTCGTCCTCTCATATGCTCTTATTCCAGCCAGCATTATCTGTTCACTCATGTAGTACTTTTTTTCATAGTTTAAATGTACATTTATGACATTAGATACACAGTCTATAATTGTAAAGAGCTGTGTCTACCTCCCAGTTTTAATAGATTTCCATAGTGTGGACATAAACTTCCTTTAGGCCTTTAGGATTTGTAGGTTGCAATTATAAAAGCAAGAAGGTTTTTTGGCCTTGACAATAGAGAGAAACATGAGCCTCTGTAAATTCCGGAGGGGCCGGTGGTGTTCACTGTGGACATCTCTTTCTTCACCGCACAGTTCTTTTGTTGTAGACGTTCTGGTGGAAGGAGCCTAGTACAGGCATTTGCATTTTTTTTTTTTAATGTCTGAAAATCTTTGGCTTCCAAAAAATTGGAACAGTAGGAATTAAAACCCATTGGCCTATCCTGCATGTTAGCTTTTCCCTGTGGGATAGCATAAGCTGGAAATTCTTGGATTTGTAAACTAAGACTGTGTTGCCTTAGGTAACTCCTTTACAGCCTCTCCCTCCCGTTTCTATTTTCACAGCTCCCAGGGCTCTGTCAGCTAGCAGAACATTTGGTGGAAGAAAGACAGCCCAGCTCTTGCCATGATTGGGAGCCACAGCCATCACTAGATGAAAGGGGGAATGTGTAGAGGAGAAATTACCTCTTTATAAAGAGCCCAGTTGTCTCCTTGTGACATTCACTGTTTCTCAATCATTGCCGTCAAGTCTCTGCTTTTTGTCCACATTTTGGGATCAGCTCATTGTATGATCAAAGATGATGTTTCCCTCTTTTTACTTTTTCTCAGAAGATTCAGCCGTCTTTTATTTGGAGAATAAAATGAAGTTGTATTGAAAAAAAGTACAAGTCTCTTGAAAAAGTGATTTGCAGCTAGAGTGCTGAGAGGGTGCAGTGGCAGAGGTGGGTGCAGTGCAGGCCTGAATTCTTTTGGTTTTTTGGGTTTTTTTGAGGTGGAGTTTCACTCTTGTCGCCCAGGCTGGAGTGCAATGGCATGATCTCAGCTCACTGCAACCTCTGCCTCCTGGGTTCAAGCGATTCTCTTGCCTCAGCCTCCCAAGTAGCTGGAATTACAGGCGTCTGCCACCATGGCCAGCTAATTTTTGTATTGTTAGTAGAGATGAAGTTTCACCATGTTGGTCAGGCTGGTCTTGAACTCCTGACCTCAGGTGATCTGCCCACCTCGGACTCCCAAAGTGCTGGGATTACAGACATGAGCCACTGTGCCTGGCCCCTAAGGCCCGAGTTCTACTTTTTGGCGTCCATTTCTCTGCTTCCTTTTGACTGTGGTATCTGATGATCTTGGAATTCACATAGCTCAAGGCAAAATAGGAAGCCATCTGTGTGATGCTGTATTCCAAAGAAGTCAGAAAGTTCGACAACACGGAGTTTTGCTCTTGTTGCCCAAGGCTGGAGTGCACTGATGCGATTTCAGCTCACTGTAACTCCCGTCTCCCGGATTCAAGCGATTTTCATGCCTCGGCCTCCCAAGTAATTGGGATTACAGGCACCTGCCACCGTACCTGGCTAATTTTGTATTTTTAGTAGAGATGCGATTTCACCGTATTGGTCAGGCTGGTCTCGAACTCCTGATCTCAAGTGATCCAACCACCTTGGCCTCCCAAAGTGCTGGGATTACAGGCATGAGTCCCTGTGCCCGGCCCCATCTGTGGTGTCTTGATTGAGCCTCATCACTCAGAGTCTGACTTCACTACCTCGTTTGAAACAAGGTGCCTCCAAGCTTTGGGTTGATTTCCAAAATCTTGCTGGGCTAAACATAAGTAGATGTTTGATTGATCATAGAGGATGTTGTTAAGCCAGATAGGTAAGCATGATGACAACAGCAATAGAAATCTAATGGAAAATGATTGAATGACAACTATACCAAAAGCTTCATGGATGAAACTCGCCCTGGAAACTTAGTGTTCAACTCAGAGTGATCCACAATTCAAAATACGATTTTAAACTGCTGGAAATAATGTGTGTTTGTGAAGATCCAAATCCAATTCTGCAACCTCCATCAGGCAGAAACCTGCAATTCTCATGTGAGGAACTGCTTTACAGTGTACAAAGCATGGAGCTATTAGCTATGTTATCCAAAGAATGAGACAAGGCAAGAGTTACTGTCTAATAAAAGGAAAATTAGGAATAGGGATGCTCTTTAAACTCAGGAAGATATTTTGGGGTGTCAAACTGGACAGCACAGAATCACTGGAAAAATTAGCTTGGCATGAGAAAGAAGAGACATTGAGGTATTCTCTGTAAAAATAACTTAGATACTTGTGAGTAGGACTGAAATTTATATTTCGTGAGCTCTTTACCTCAGATTCAGAATTCTTAGGATTATTTAAAATTCAGTTGCTGGATATTTTCAAATATAAACAAGAAAACTGCAACCTCAACTTAAAAGGCGCCGCTGTATTTGCACCCCACATTTTGACCTGTCATTAGGTACCGTTGAATATTTTTATCTGTAAGCATTTATGAAGTGCAAAATAAACATTATCATATAGAAGCGTCTGCTGCTTAGTTTTAATCCACCAGCTACATTTCTGCAGGGCCTTTATGTCATTTTATTCTACATTTTTTTCTGAATACAATTTCAGAACTTCAGAGCCACATCAAGTAACTAGAATTTGAGGTAGAAAAAAGCTGGACTGTAAGTTGTAAACAGGAGGTTGACATGGAATATGAATAATTTCATTATTAGAACAAAAGGGCATGGAGTAAAAATGCTGATTTTGCATAAATTTTTCAAACTCTAGGGTCTCAAAAAATATAGTCTGGACTTAAAGTCTAGTTGTGTTTTGTTGACATTTAAATATGAATAGATTGGTGACTTAATGTATTGGATTTTTAAATTATGAAGTAATATTTAGGTATATTAATAACAAACTGGAGCTGTGTGAAGAAAAATATTAATCTTTTCCCTCATTACCACCTGTAAGGAAATCAGTGTTAACAGTTTGTACATTTTTCTTTACTCATAAATATGTATAGGGTTCATTTTTATATTTTTAATAAATTTGGATTATATTCTATTCAGTACTCTGTACCTTTACTTTTTTTTATTTTTTACTTTTTATTGTACTTTAGGTTCTGGGGTGCATGTGTAGATGATGCAGGATTGTTGCATAGGTACATACATGGCAATGTGGTTTGCTGCCTCCATCCCCCTGTCACCTATATCTGGCATTTCTCCCCATGTTATCCCTTCCCAACCTCACTACCCACTGCTGCCCCTCCCCTAGTGCCCCACAACAGACCCCAGTGTGTGATGCTCCCCTCCCTGTGTCCATGTGTTCTCATTGTTCAACACCCGCCTATTAGTGAGAACATGCAGTGTTTGTTTTTCTATTCTTTTGTCAGTTTGCTTCCAGATTCCAGATTCATCCATGTCCCTAGATTTATCCATGTTCTGCAAAGGACACGAGCTCATCTTTCTTTTATTTTTTTTTCCCCGAGACGGAGTCTTGCTCTGTCGCCAGGCTGGAGTGCAGTGGCACAATCTCGGCTCACTGCAACTCCGCCTCCTGGGTTCAAGTGTTTCTCCCACCTCAGCCTCCCTAGTAGCTGGGACCACAGGCACTTGCCACCACGCCCAGCTAATTTTTGTATCTTTTTTAGTAGAGATAGGGTTTCACCATGTTGGCCAGGATGGTCTTGGTCTCTTGACCTCATGATCTGCCCACCTCAGCCTCCCAAAGTGCTGGGATTACAGAACTCATCGTTTTTTATGGCCACATGGTATTCCCTGGTGTATATGTGCCACATTTTGCTTGTCCAGTCTATTATTGATGGGGGCATTTGGGTTGGTTCCAAGTCTTTGCTATTGTAAACAGTGCTGCAGTGAACATACGTGTGCATGTGTCTTTATAATAGAATGATTTATAATCCTTTGGATATATACCCAGTAATGGGATTGCTGGGTCAAATGCAATTTCTATTTCTAGGTCCTTGAGGAATCGCCACACTGT